>JAECUM010006518.1:0-55825 GCA_016617855.1 Megalonaias nervosa
ATGCTACTCTTTGATTCAATTGTAAAGCTTCATATTTCTATAGTGAATTACGTGTTGTTGCTGGGTTCTTTTAGTGTACATAACATTGGTGGCACTGGTGGTTTGGAATCCTTGTAATCATCAGTCAACTTCTTCTTCAAGTAAGGCAAATAATTTTCATATGATCCCTGAAATTAACGGGGCTTACTCGATATAGTCAGCAAGTGCAAAGGAGCCCCCAAATCCTCATCTAAAATACAACCTGTTTCATTGACAGCGTATTTTGGACACAGTACATTCTACCCATCCAATGAATTCATAAGTTGCCCATATCAGTTACTATTTACCAGCATGTTTTGGCTCATGGTCAACTCACATTGCTTGTTAGTATCTGTATATAATGACCGATCTTGACACCGACCTTTCTTACTCACGATCAGTTCATATAAGACGATTTTATCCAGGTAGTATTCTCGTAATAAACTTTGATATATCTATTTGGTATCATGCTAATTGCTACCGTTTTATTCCACTCTGTATCAGCAGGAACTTATGACAACTCGTAAACGTTTTATTTCTTACCAGACTCCTTTCAACTTTTTTTTTAAATCCCCGTAATAGATTGAACACTGGGTCTGGCAATACCATCCCAAGGTCACCTTACAATTAAACATTTCTAGCTATCAGGTAATCTAGGGACGATAAACATAATGCACAAAAATAGAAAAGACACGCACACACACATGCACACGTGCATATAGCAAGCAATCTCTTTGACACAAATTAGATAGACTGACACAAATTAGATAGGCTGACAAACTAGACAGACTGACACAAATTAGACTGACACGCTGACACAAATTAGATAGGCTGACACAAATTAGATAGACTGACACAAATTGGTCCTCTTTTTATTTAACTAAGCAATATATTTTCAATGTTCTTATGAGTTTTTGCTTAAAAGCATAAACGGCATGATTTTGCATGTTAAATCTGCAAGTGTAATTATAATATTTAGCCAAAATAAAAAAGAGATTACACAAAATATCCAATTGTTTACTTCCTTCAATTATTTCTTTTTGGACAAACGTATAATATTTGAACAAAAAGGTTCAATACGTTTACTAAAATGGTATCAAAACTTTAAAGTAATATTGCAATCGTAGAAAAGATGTTCACTATTTTTGTTCTCACTCTTACAGAACGTGCTTTTGTCGATTCATTTAAACTTGCATCATGTGCTAATCCGAGGACACTATAATAGTAAATGGGGTCTAGTTTGTAATTTTGCACACATGTATTTTTAAGCTTCTAAACTATTACACATAACATTCTTGCGTCATTCTTTGAGTTGTAGTCACGTAAATTTCCAAATCTTTACGGATTGATTGAAATGTTCCATGACATCCTGTACACTTGAGTAATCGTCATTTGATATATCTAAATCGTTTTGTGATGAGTACAACGTCTCTAATGACGGCATAGCTCTTTTGCAAAATATTTCAAGTTATCAATGTATTATATGAGAATTTTTATTTAATATTTGTAAACTGATTCAGTGTTTATGTAAATAATTTGCCATTTAATTTTGCCAGTTGTTCTACTGATTGTCCCATAAATCTAAAGTTATCTGCAAGCCATGAAATAATAATAATAATAATAATAATAATAATAATAATAATAATGTGGACGTAGTACAGCGCCTAATCTTTAGAAGCTCTAAGCGCTTTACAATATTAGATAACACATAAAAACATACAATCATAATATTACAAAAGCAAACACCACGAAATTACAAAATAAAGACATGATGATAAAAATTAAGGAAGTAAATATTATTAAATCTTTCAGACTGTTCTCGTAGTCGAAATAGGTGAGTTTTAAGAACACTCTTGAATGCGATCACAGTGCCCTTGTTTCTAAGATCTAAGGGCAATTCGTTACACGTAGCTGGCCCCTGGTACGCGAAAGAACGCTGTCCATATGACTTCATTTTAACCGGGGGAACAATGCAAATGCAAGAGTCTGCAGAGGAGCGTAAGTTTCTGGATGAGGTGTACACGTGGGTGAGGTCAGATAGGTATATTGGATTGAAGTCAGTCAACGTGCATTGTAAACAGAGGAGAGTAAGTTTCTAGATGAGGTGTACACATGGGTGAGGTCAGATAGGTATATTGGATTGAAGCCAGTCAACGTGCATTGTGAACAGATTTTGTGTTTGATTCTGGGTCGAACGGGTAGCCAGTAAAGGATACATAGCAGGGGGAGATGTGTTAAGTTTTCGTATTTCAAGGATGATCCGAGGGGCCGTGATTTTAACTTTTTGAAGTTTCCGTAGTATATACTAAGACAAACCAGACAGAACTGAATTACAATCAGACCCGGCTGGTTGCGTGTGCGAAGTGCGCGATGCACACAGGCGCCGCCGCCGAATAATATCTGCCAAAACTTCTGACATATGCGGAAATTTTCGATAATATCTTTTTGGAAAGGCGCCAAACATGCATCTCAGCTTCAGATATGTAGCCTTGCATGTGTTCGTTACAAATTGGTGTAATGAGAGAGTACTGTCGAGAGCGACACCTAGGTTTCGTATTGACTGTGAATCTAGTGTCTATATTGCTGACATTTATTGTTTGAGGTAAAAGATGTGAATGAGAAAGACAGCGTGGTGATTATGATCGCTTCAGTTTTATGGCCATTCATCTGCAGTTTGTTACATGTCATCGACGACTTCACATCGGAAATGCACCTCTCTGGTATGGTAGCCTCAAATTCAGTTGGGCAGCTAGATTTGTATATTTGAGTGACATCAACGTACAGTTGGTGAGACGCTGAGTGTCAATCCATGACACGTGAAAGAGGCTTAGTGTAGGGAATGAAAAGAACTGGGCCGAGAACAGATCCTGTGGAACATCAAAACAGAGATCAACTGAGCTAGAATGTTTCCATTTACGGACACAATTTATGCCCTGTTGACCAAGTAGAACTTGAACCATAATAACGTTGTATCGTGAATACCATGATGGAGATGGTGACTATTTTGGACTATTGTGAAAATGCCGCAGACAAATCATGGAGAGTGAGGACTGTAATCTTTCCAATACCCAAAGTAGATCGAAGGTCGCTAACTGCTCTCTGAAAGTGCAGTTTCATTACAATGGCGAGGGCGATATGCAGACTGTTCATTGCTAAAAGACTATTACAATTCAGAAAAAATCTGGGATAGAACAATCTTTTTCTAAGCTCCTTTAAATGAATGAGAGGTTAGAAACAAGACTGTAGTTCTTTAGATTGTTAGGGTCAAGTGTCGGTTTCTTCAACATAGGCTTTATAATGGCAGTTTTGAAAAAAAAAAATATGGGAATTCCCCGGATGCGAGAGAACTGTTTATAACATCGGTTAGTGAAGGCAATATTGAATCTTAGCACTCAAACAGCAATGATGTCGGAATCGGATGTATGTTGACGATCGGACAATCAAAATTGCGTTGCCAATCTTATCTCTATGGATTGAACTTTGTCACGGAAGAAATTTGCAAACAGGTCCGGAATGTCGACCGGTGAGAAGGACGTTGGTAGTGGTGTACATTTAGTCCTAAACATTAGCTTGTTCGTAATCTCAAAGAGCTTTTTGCAGCTGGAACTTTCAGTGATCACAGTAATGTGATAGGTTTATTTTGCGGCGTGAACAATGTCTATGACATTCTTCTTAGCTACTTCATAGATCTGCTTATGAATAGTGAGGCTCGTGGAAAGCCAAAAAAAACAAAATCTCAGCTTTGCGGCGTTCCCTTTTAGCAGTGCAAGTGTTAGTGAAACGATCCCCTGGTCCCTAACTCTAATGTATAATGGAAAACACTTTTGAATTGACACTCTGCACTTAGTTGCTGTGGCGTGTTTGTCAAGCAATATACATGAGCACTTGTCAAGTTGTACTGCTGTAGAGGTGAGGTTGTTAGCTTTTCTTGGATGCCATGATGGGTTCTATTTATTATGCGGAGTTTTCTCTTAGTGGCAAACAAAGACGGAGGATTAGCGACTGATACGTCGAGATAGCGTATGACGCAGAGGTGATCTGATATAAGTTCGTGGGACACTAATGAAGACTAGAATATTATCATCAGGTCTATGAAGAATCCAGTCTAAAATATGACAATGTTTATGGGGAGGCTAACTGAATGTTTGGGGTTGAAAATGTGGATAGACTCCAGGAGTTTTGATTGGTGTTGGTTTAAAGCACAGCCAAAATGAAAGATGAAATCTCCGAGAAAAATCAGGTTTCTGCCTATCAAATTTCCATACTCCAGGAGGTTATAAAATTGCTCTAAAACCATAGATTCAGTCGAATGAGTCGTACTTCTTTGCCGTTTCATCTAGATAATTTCTAACTAATGTCATGATAAGCAGAAGACCGTCATAATCTGAAAATTATGAGAAAGAGTTTCTTTGTTTTTATTCTGACCAGTATATGATGTATGTGTATGTCACGAACTCCTTTCTCAAGGAACGAAGACTAAAATAAGACGAACAGCGCAAACTACACAATTAATATAACCTTTAGTAACATTGACACTTGTATTGTATCCACTCACACATTCCCACTAGCACTGCCTCTCGTCATGATAATGAAACGTGTAATGAAAAACTAAGGTTAATAAAAGCTCATTTC
Source organism: Megalonaias nervosa (assembly GCA_016617855.1). Lineage (NCBI taxonomy): Eukaryota > Metazoa > Mollusca > Bivalvia > Unionida > Unionidae > Megalonaias > Megalonaias nervosa. The sequence goes on from JAECUM010006518.1 coordinate 4,651, forward strand.
AGTTTATATTATTCAGCTATCTTCTCTTTTGTTCAGTTCTGTTATTACAATGTAAATGGAACTCACAAAATGTCCAGTTTTCCCACGTACACTTTGATCAGTATATCACACAACGGACTTGTACCATGAATAATTTTGCAGTTTATCATCCACAAGTCACTGTAATAATTTGATATACGTATTCAAACGAATTTTCGTCTATACGTGGCCACAATTCATTACATTTGCTTGTTCCATAATTCAACATTTGCCTTTTCCGTGCACATATTTTAAGATTTCTTCTACCCGGGCCAGAACGCTAGACGAAGTCTGTTTTGTGGATTCACTGGCCTACTATCTCTAATTGACCCTCTATCGCTTACTGCTTTATTTTCCAAAAATACATCAATTTATACATAGCAGCTTGCTTTCAGCACAGCATCGGTATCTTGTAGGAACGTGTGCTTTTCCTTAAACGTCTATCATCAGTAGTATTCAGTATTCAGTGAGCATATTATTTGTCCACTTTTAGAATCAAAAGCCATTGCAGTCTTGCTATTGGTTCAAGTCCTAGTCTACAGTAAACTATTTGTTTCACAACAATAAATAATTTTATATGCAATTAAATTAGAATCTGAAGCAACTTTAAATCTTTCTAATGTTTCAGAAATATTTATTTGATGAAGTAATTCACTGTTGCAGCTCCAAGCAAATAGTCTATCCATTTTTAGTGACATAACTGAAATTCCTCGCTGGCTAGTATTGCGAGGGTTAAAACGAAGTCCTAGAAGACGACACTGCATTTACTTGCAAATCAGTCTGAGTGATCCAGTAATTTTTAATTTGTTTCACAAAGCAACGAACTTGCAAGTCGAATGATTTTCAAATTTGACTTTTAATGTTCTAGTGAGGGATTTGAGAACATTCCCGCTCAAAAAATATCTTGTTTGCTTCAGTCACTTGAATTTACATACTGGATAAAAAGCTTTGTGCTTTAATAATAACGCTTAAAAGCTACAACTGATTCTCATTTTCGTTGTTTATGGAAATGTGATGTAATGCAGTGTAGTGTAGTGTAGAGTAGGGTTCTATAATATAATATAATATAATATAATATAATATAATATAATATAATAAGATATGATATGATAAGATAAGACACATGACATGACATGACATGTGACATTGCATGACATGACATGAGTTGACACGACACGGCACGGCACGACGCAATACAGTCAATTTAATTTAATTTGATTTAATTTAATTTAATTTAACTCAAGATAATATTATATAATATGTGTTAATAAAGTGTTGGCACAGAAATTAAAAAAAATCGGTGCCTACCACAGTACGATTTTATCAATGGAATCTATTGATTGAACTAAAACAAGGCAAACTTTTGACTTTAAAGAGTAGTGGGGAAAGTTCACTAATAATTCAAAGATATTCGTTTGATAGCAAGAACTGTTTTCATTAGTAATGTTAGAAAATTGTCAGTGCTGACGTTTATTCAGGCAAACTACGGACAATTGTTTCTTCTTCCTTTTCTTGTTCTTCTTCTCCTTACTATTGATATTATTATTATTATTATTATTATTATTATTATTATTATTATTATTATTATTGTGATTATTATTATTATTATTATTATTGTTATTATTATTATTATTATTATTATTATTATTGCTGCAGAAGATTCGTAAGCTCGGAAAGCATCTATCGGCATCGGTAGCAAAATTTAACCGCAGATTTGCTGCTGTAATCATCTTTCCGGATCATTATTTTGCACGACGTTGTTATGCATGTATAACAACATGAAAATTTCCTTTTCCGGCTTATGCTTTCTGGCATATAGGTATGGTTCGGGAATATATGTAAAAAAAATCGACATAAATCTTCCTTACCTTTCGATCCTGCTGTTATTTCACACTTCAGCTACAAAATATATTAATCCTTTTGATTAAATTTTTGGAAAATGTATTGTTAATTTGCTTCCAGTTTTGACTTTTCACTGAATATCAAGGCTCGAAATTAGGATTTTTGTCGCTCAACCACAAGATCAACAAAATAATTGTTTTACTGATCCTGCCCAAATATCACTGATTCACCTAAAAATTCAAATAGAACCACTTCAGTTTATAATTTAACATATGCTAGCTGTTGAGGAACCAACTGTTGGTATATCTTTTTTCTTTAGTTTATTAATTAATGAATCTTTAGTTTAAATCTCAAGCCACTTTCTTGGTATCCAAGTAATGGGTTCAAGGCATACAGCAAGACTTTGGTATATTTCTCCTTTATGTGCACCACCACAGCGTATTCTGCTTTCTAACATACCACATGTCTTTACAAATGACTACACTGTACAGTGATAACTTAATTTGCCCATTGTTCCAGTGTTATGCACAAAACTCGTATATTTGTCACAAGTACAGAAAAATTTCACTGAGTCACCACTAATATGTGTATAACTAATTGTACAAATCAGTGTCAACTCTTTCCCTGTATGGTTTATTTATTACCCCATAGAATCCGCTGTAGAAACGCACATGGATATATACATGTCATATTAACTGCAGTTAAGCATATTGTACTATGTTTGGTTTCACAGTCATGAACTGTGACAATCATAACATCCAGCAGAACTGATCAAAATACCATCAGAACTATGCAACTGCTCGCATATCTTTCCTGTTTAGTTTGTAATTTTGTTAAAATTGTGTTTTAACTTATTTCACTGGAAGTGCCTTCGCACACACTAGTGGGACTGCAATACCACAACTACAATAGTGATTTAATTTAAAGCAAATTCAATATATATGCCATTTATGCTTACATACAAGGTTTATTTAGGAAAAGTATCTAATGGCAAGTACTTTCATTTCCTTTACACATGTATTAAGAACAAAGGTGATACCTGAATATATATAAACTTAACAACTGGGGCCACTCTGCCCTCCATTTGAACAATAATCCCTTCTGCTGTGATCCAAATCCATGTGGAAAATTACTTTTTTTCTAACTGACCCTTTTTTAAAAACCAGAAATGTGCATTTTTTTAAAGTTTAGTGATATAAGTTTACAACAGAAGTTTACATAGGTACAGTTTATAAAGAAAATAAAAGAAAGCCAACAGACAATAAGATATTTTTAAAAATTAAAAATCAAGGTTATAAGAAAATGGAGCAAGTAGACAACTTGTAATGGGCAGTATCATTAAATGATGACGTCAGACAGTATATATGCTGACAACAATAACCGTATAAAGTAATAACATTTATTGGGCAGCAGAGTAAATGATGTTTCAGTTTAAATTATTATATTTGACCAATTATGCAGAAACACCTTTACAGATTCCCCCATCCCCACATTCCCTTGGGAATGGTGGGAATTTTCAGGCATTTAACTTAATTTATCCTTAACATTAAAATATTCTTGTAAAATATGGGTTTTCTCAAGATTGTTAGTACTTGTACATTTTTTCATGTGTATCTGCTTTGACCTATGATACTGCAGGTTTTACTTGTACACCACTCCCTCGATAACTCACGCCCTGTTAACTCGCGAACCCGCTTATAATGCGGGGTCAGACGTGGATCCCAATTTTTAAGCTAGAAAATACCAAAAAATTGATCCCTATTTATTGAACTTGAAGAAAATCGCAATCGAAATTGTTAACGGAAACTTGATATCTCACTCGTTTTATCGTCGAAAACGGTAGATAGGACCTGGAAATTTAATCAACATTATGAAATAATGACTTTTAATAAGAAGTCATAATTTTTTACATTTTCTTTTCAAACGACCTTCTTAGTAAACCGCAATTAACAATATTCAAGGACATTTCGATCAATGAAATGTCACTTACGCCAAGTGGAGGCAGTACTTTAATAAATAAATACCAGTTTTAAAAAAAATTTTATCAATTGAAATTGTGTTCTAGTTCTGTCTTTTAGTTCCTTTTAAGTGTAATCATCATAAATGCAATGTGTCCACTTGTAATTAAACGTAAAATGTGTCAATCGACTGTAACAGCTAAGTCCACGAGCGTTTTGCTGAGAACCTAATTAAGTGCCCACCATGTTCTGATATCGGACTGCGGAAGCATCTGTTGTATTGTTGCACTAAATAAAAATAGGGCCTCCTTTTCTATTATCACGGTAATTACATCTTCTGGATCAAATAAAGCAGGTGGAATTGAAAAAAAGAAGTCAAAAAGCATACAAATCCTACAAGCTTAAGAACCAGCGGCACCGGGCGTATGTCGGGTAACTCATTTCATTTGATCAATCGAACGCTGTGATACATTTTATTGTGTACATATCTAATTAAACTACCTTAAAAATTACCTACTCAATCATAAATGTGATTAAAGATAGCAGGGCAACCAGGCGGAATGAGTACTTCATAAAATAATGAGTTTTGTTTCACAGATACAGACCATTGTGGGAAAAAGGAGTTTCAGAGAATTATTGAATTTGCACATAGAGATATCCTCAGGCATGATAAGAAGTTTCACTATTAGTTTTGCAATGAAATCACGGCATGAATATTTTACTAATTGAAAACTACAAAAATTGAGTTTCAACGTAGACGATTGTCTGACAAATAAATGTTACGTGTTTTTGATAGAAAGGAATCTTGTTTGGTAGTGTATCAACAGTTAGTCTGGTTCCCTGCTTCATAGACTCCTAGTTTCGTGAAATACTGTTATACAACACTTAGGAAACCAGACTAATCAACAAAACAAAAAGCCATGACGTAATACACAAATGTTTTCGCATACCATGTTTGGTTGTTGAAACCAGTTGTAATCATGTTATCGATCTTTCATTGTTGGACGTTTTGAAAATAAATGTGATATATAGATAATAACGAACAGCTTCATCAGAAAAAGCACTTTATTGACGATTTTTCTAGACTCAATTATAAAACGAGGATTCCACCATTAAACAGCCCAGTTTTCCCAACCCCCAACCCCATGGTTTTCTGGACGTCTAGTAGGTTTTTGGGAGGTCCCTCAGTAACTCGCGCCCTCGCTTATAGTATGGTCTGTGTTTTTGGACCCTGATGTGCGCGAGTTATCGAGGGAGCAGTGTATATTGCAGATGAATTAACGGACCTAGGCCAGGAAATGAAAATGACGTCAATTGACACGTCCATGTGTATAAAAATAGATGGATGCCAAATCAATTTTATCAATGACAGACTATAAAAGTTGAACAGGATCATAGCTATTCACATTATACAGCAAGTATTCTTGCATGCAACATCATTCATTTGTAATTACAATATAATATAGAGGGACCCCAGTAGGCCAAGCGATCTAAAGCGCACACCTTTACCGGTCACTGCCATCTCACTGCCCGCATGGGTTCAAGTCTCAGACTTTACCTATATGGTTATGTGAGAAGCTTGCCAGAAGCTTCCCGTAGGTGGTTTTTCCCTGGGGTTTTCCTCCACCATTTATGCTGGCCTTCATATATAGTCCATCATGTACTGAAAAATGGCGTTGAACCCAGAACAACAGCAATATACTCTCATTATTTAAAAAAATGTCAGTCTATGATATAAGTGGTGTGGCTTTTATTTTGATGGGGTGGGTTGTATCTCAAGTTTTTCAGCAGCTTATGCAATGTATGGCCTCATTTCCATCCCTTATATTAATGCATTAGTTCATATTGCAAGAACATATACTCATTGTAGTTGGAACACTAGTCTGCCTTTTCTATCATTTCTTAGTCACATTGCCAAATTTTATTGCAGCAGATACAGTATTCTATCACAGTGGCCTTTTCCTGTCCATAGTTTGCAAAGTTTCAAATTTTCTACAAATGATGACAATGTACCATCGAATATATCCTCATCAGAAAGAAAGGACAACAGTCTAAAACAATCTTCTGAAAAGTGTAATAGAATTTGACCAAATATTGCAAAAATAATTGTGGCATAATTGGCTTTTAGAGTTGTACAAATTATGCCAGTCTGCCATTAAAAATGGAGAAACAATTGCACAGCTATCTTTTTAAAAATTGCCGAAAAGAATTTGACCATCATTGTCACTATACATCCTGGTATCAGAGCAAAACTGTTCTTTTCTTGGCTATTGTAGGGTGCTAAATCCCAGACCTCCCTCCATTCCTGCTACCAAAACTAAATGGTCTGTCCCCTATTTCAGCTTAAACTGGCTTGGATTGCTTCTTATCTATTGCACAGGAAGTTAGCTTGAAAAGGCAAGTAGTTTATTGCAAGATTTCTAACTTGACATACATCTGTGTTCTGGAGATACCACTGTACATGTATTTATTTTGGATTGCAGTTTTCAAACACATGCATACAAATATTTTTATGTACAGATAATTTTCAGCTACGCAGTGTGAACAAAACCTTAGGTAACTTTTAATTTAATTTCTCTTTACAGTTTTGGTCCAACTGTGTGTTGGAGAGATCTACTGATAACAATGGTGAGTGTGTAGTCTGTTTAAGTACACTGATTATACAGGTGTGAAAATTACCAGATATGCTGACTTATAAGTTGTGTCCAACTTCAGACCTATTATATCACGATCTGCTGACACATTATGCTATGGCAGATTATTGTCCCTGTTGTTTGCAGTTTGACTCAACTTGTACATGGGTATATACGGTAGACTAGTAAAATTTGACTATTTCATCATTAAGAGTCTGAATTAAGCATGCATGTTGACATTCTAAAATGAGAGAAAAGTAGAGGACATCATTGCAATAACTATTTTTTGGAGACAATAGAAGATGTGTAGTTGGTGATTTTTCCATCAATGAGCCTAAAACGTGCTGCAGGCATCTACTAAGTAATGTATGTGTACGGTTAAATGGCCAATCGACACAATCACAGACCTGCCAACCCTACTGAAAAAATCGGGAGAATTCCGATTTTTGGAATATCTCCCGATTCCCCGATATTTCAACTCCTTGATAAAAACAAAAATAAATCCGTAATTTTTTATACAGAAATATCATTTTATGTTTCCCTGTTTTGCATCTGGTTTTTCTGTGTCTGGTATGTTTCTTAGTACTTTACCATATCCGGCCTGATTTCCGGTTTTCATCCGCCAATACGAGATTGTCTCACAGTGTGGTTCTCTTTATACGACCCCATCAGCAAATCTCAGCAACATAATGGATATCATTCTCAGCAAGAAGCAAAAAAAGAGAAGAAAAGGAAGTAACTGATGAATTTTCACCAGCCAAGAAAAAGAAATGGGATCAAAAATATAGGAGTGATTGGGGGAAGCAATTTGCTTTCATTCGTCCATCGACTCGCGGGGCCTATGATGCATTCTGCCGATGTTGCTCACAGCATCTCTCAATACGATGTGGTGGTCTAGATGACATTAATAAACACAGTGCAACAGCCAAGCACACAAATGGTGCGAAAAAGATATTAGCAGCATGAGGCCACTGGAATTTTCCATGGTAAAAGAGAAGGATGACTTGTTGGTTATCAGAGCAGAGACTATTTTTACAAGAGTAAGTATTTGAAGTAAATAAAATTAGTTATGACCAGCTTACATACCAAGCAACGTTTAATATCTCCTTGTTCTTGAAACCTTGAATACGGGTGTAAGTTATTGGTGTACAGTGAACAAAACATTTTTTATAGTTTGATTTTGTCAGAATTAGCATTAATATAAATTATTAAACTGTTGTATTTAGAAGAAAAGGCAAAAGCACAGAAGGCTTCAGCAGCTGCTTGTAAGAAGGCAGGGCCAGATGCTGGTGTTGCGATTGTTGAAAGCTGGTTTAGGCAGAAGGAAACAAAGTCATCACCTGCTGCGAGTCTCAGCAATGCCAGGCTGAAAAGAATAAGAGATGAACTAAACTCAAGACATACCCATGCATGCTGCCAGTTTTTAAGCTGGAATCAGAACAGTTTTGACAGACCCAACAAATCTCTACAGCATGATAAGCCCCTGATTCACAAGACCAGAGAGATTCTGCTATCCATGTACAGAGAATTCCTTTCTATTATTATTAAACCACAGTACATTGTGGACAAGACAGACATCACAGCAGTTGATGTAAAAGATGAAAGTTTGTAGATTCTTCTCAGGACTTGTACTTAGGTGAGGCAACTAACAAACTTCTAGAGAAGATGAATACTGAAGCACAGTTACAGACAAGAATGCACTGTAGGGCATTTCTGATCAAATCACATGAAGGAAAAATTTCCACTAAAGGATGACTTACATATTCATGCAAGGATTGCAGATATGTCGAAACAATCTATAGTATTGTTTAAGGACCTGGCCTTTTTCTCCAACCGAATGGAAGGAATGAACACTCTATGATCTGCATAGAGAGTTTCAACTTTACCAAAACTACAATTTAGATGCAGAATTGAATGTGGAAAGAGCAGATCATCAGTGGGTTGCTCTCAGGAGGAAAAAAAAGGATGGATCTGGCCAACTGTTGTTTCCAACCCTTGGGAGAGTAATGCTATCAGTACTTTCAATACCGCACAGCAACAACAATGCTGAGAGAGCATTCTCAAGGGTCAGAAAAAACAGAACTAGCCAAAGAGCCAGCCTGTCAGCATCAATGCTGGAAGATATTCTGTTAGCAAATTTGGCACCCAAGGACAAATAAATGATGAACTTTTGCAGAAATGCAAATCTGCAACATACAACGGACTGAAATAACAAAAGTAGACATCTTTATCATGATATATACACCTTACTCTTGTACCTCATGATTTTTTACCGTGCCTCCTGATTTTTAATGGTGATTTTCCTGAATTTGATATTTTCAGTGTTGGCAGGTCTGCAATCTTGGCTGTTCATTGCTTGGCAAGTTTTGGTATTCCAAATAGGTACATAAACCAAAAATGAAACCAGATAAAATCCTTAAAGTGCAAAGTATAAAATTATTTATAAACTACAGTCATCAACTATTCATCTGAAACATTATCTCAGGGCATTAGGTTGTCTCTCTTAGTCACTTCTTACAAAGTAGGGAAGGATACATCAGACCCATTATATTCCCATCGCAGGGGGTTGGGGGGGTTGGTTGCCTGTTTGTATCAGTTGTTTCATCTTCATCTTATCTGAATATTGTAACCAAGCTGAACCGTTTCCAGACAGGTCAGGGTTGTTGTGCAGTCAACCTTATCTGATGGGGTCAGGCAGCTTACTCTTTCTGTAGCTGTGGTGCTCTACAGACCATGTCACACATTGTGAACAACTGTCCACTGACAAAGTTTCCTGGTGGACTGCAGGCTCTACACCTTGCTGATGTTGACACTGTTAAATAATAATAACTAATAATTGTAATGATGCCTCTGGGTTTTACAACATATACAAATGGGGGTAAATTACTTATTGCACCTGAAATTCAAACACTATCTGGATCAAAGGGACTAATTATGCATCAGATTTGCTATTAAGAGGTAAAGCTGCACTTCAGATTTTAAATTCCTGGCTTTCACAAGTCACTTGTGTAAATTTATTGTCCCTTTAAACATTTTATGGTAAACAGACATGTTTTTCTGTTTTAAAGTGGAATTCCACTTTTCTCCTTATGAGAAAAATCAGATTCTCAATTTATTCCTCTTTTTTTTTATGTCCAATCCGTTGTTTTTTTTAATGGCGCGTCTGATCACATTCTGCAATAATCCCTGTAAAGTATTCATTCAGTGTATTATTTAACACACAATCATTGCAAAGAATATTCTGATTGGTCAAACGTTTCTGCTCATCCGATGAATCTTCATGTAATGGAAACTGATGGAAATGGAAAGTATGAAGTATGCTTGCAAGCATGGCATCTCAGAGTTTTTGAGAACAGGACGCCAATAGGTTTGGATAAAGGTTTGAAAAATGTATGGAAATGGGAATGGCTCAAGCAAAAATTTGACTGAAATGTAGTTGGTCAGTTCATAAGAAAACTGAACAACAGAGGACTGGCATTTTGTATTCTATCCAAAAAATGTTTGAATTAGGCTGATTGCAGCTTTTAGATATTGGCTCAGCTGCTAGCTACGATGTCACAGCCTCAACATGATAGTAGTAGGAGTACTAATCTTAGAATTAAAGCAACAGCCAGAATATTCAAAAGAAGCTGCATACAGAGAAATGTATCAGAAACACAAATTATACCAAATACATTGATGTGTTTGAAAGGGAAAAAAATGCCCATGTTGAGAAAAACAAAGATTGAACACTGAGCCAGCAGTGTCCATGGTGACAAAAAGGATTGCAAAAGTAATTTTTGTCAAGGCTGCAAAAAAGAGCAAGGCTGGCATATTAATATCAACTGATTATGTCCAGTGGGAAAAAAGATAAGTGAATTTATGTTTGTTGTTTGTGTATAGTTGAGGTATTTTGGTGTTTATTTTTACAGATTTTTGTTTTGAAAAGGGGAAAGTGTAATATAATATTTGTTGCAAAAATTGACAAATTATTGTGACTGAATTACTGTATGAACACTCACATGCACATGAAATAACTTGGGCACTAATATTATTGGAGAAGAATTTGACGTGACAATGAACATTTTGAATTTCTTTAGTTAATTTGAAAATTGATGTTGTTGTTCTTGTAGGGCTTAATGCCATTTTTCAGCACACTATAGGCTATATATGGCGGCCAGTATTAATGGTGTAGGAAGAACCCGGGAAAACCCCGGAAAGAACCACCGACCCATGAGAAGCTACTGGCAAGCTTTCTCACATATCTACATTGGCCGAATCCTAGACTCAACCCATGCAGACAGGTGAGATGGCAATGATTCGTAACGGGGAGCACTTTAGATCACTCTGCCACTCGGGGCCCCCTGAAAATTGACAAGTTTGTTAATTTTTCAAAAGATTATTTTGTTATATATTGTGATAATAAGGTTCCCTTGAAGCAATTATTTATTATGATTGTAAATTGCATTTTTGGCCTCCTGGCCCCACCATGCCCCCTCCCCCCCCCCCCCAAAAAAATGGGAGGCACTGCCCCTCGAGACCCCATTGAAGGAGAACTCCCATCTTCAGATTTTTTCCGGGGGGGGGGGCCAAATCGTGTCTGGGTAAACTAGCTGTAAAGTATTGTAATTCATTAGATCAGTTCTCATGGACCTGCATGGTAATGATCTAAAATTAGGCGCTATCTGGAATAGAGCCGAGATCTAACAATAACCACTATCTACTTGTCACCGAGGTTAACATCTGAGTGATTATATCAAACTGTAAATGAGTATCACTATCAGTATCATGTCTGCTTACTTAAAGATTTATGCAATCAACAAACACTCATAAATTGGAATAAATCAGATAATGGTCAGTCATCATCAGAATGTCTCAGAATAGAGTGTTCCAGGAGTGGTGGCTGTTTGAATTTTCTTCCTTTTTTAGAGATGAATCTGGTTCAATGAAATGCAGGACTTGCTGTGACCGAAATGGTGCAACTTTGCAAAGTCGGGGTCTCTGACTTTGAACAGCAGCTCCGTTTTGTTAGGTTAGTGGGGTTTGCATCAGATCGTGCTAATGTTATGGACAAGTTGCATGCTTTGGCAACACAGCATAATTGAATAAACCCACTTGTCATCACTATGTACAGTGCTGCCCACTGCCTCACTATAGCTGCTTATGGCGGCAAAATTACAAAGCCCTAGTAGATATTCAGGCCACGATACATTTTATGATTATACTGGTGGAAGGTTTGAGTAAATTAAAAGATGAGAAGAAAATGTTTAAGAAACCAAGCAATGTGTGGTGGTTATCTATACATGAGGCTGTTGAAGCCATTCATCAGGGTTGGTTTGTCATCCTATCTCAAGAACATGAATTGGAGACAAATCAAACCCTTGAGGCCAAATGAATTATGAAGACATGAGAGCATTCATTGGCTGCCATTTCTTGCTGCCTTCTTGTTTTAGGGCCTTTGGGAAAACTATCCAGGTTTCTTCTAAAGGTGTATTTCTTCTATTAGATGTAGGTAAGATGCACCCAGTGCTTCAAGTAACACTCTTAGTGCTATGATGCAGATCAGTGGGCCATTTGTACCGGAATTTGAGGACCACTTGGAGCAATTCGGTGGCAGTTTTCGTGGCATAGAGTTGAAAGCAACACAGTGAAGCAGGGTTTCTCAAATTTGAAATATAAGCACAATCAATGCTGATGTGCAAGGTATTCAAAACTGGATATGACATTTGTTGGTCTGCTGGGGTCTGTAATTGACATCTTGAATCTAGTAGGCTCCCAAAAGCTGTGATTGGGATGGCCCAATATGCATTCATGCTAACCATTAAGCTTTCTTCACCAAATTAATGTTTTCCACTAGACTATATGAATTAAACTTTTTTGCTACATTAAAAAGTAAAAATAAAGCAATAAATTTTTTTCGTCATTTTTATTATCATCTCTTAATTCCACTCATATAAATTTGAGAATATTCATAAAAAGGTGTATGTTGATAAAGTGAAACGCTTACACAGTGAGTTGTGGATGTTATATGACGGAAAATGTTAGAGCAGATGGATCTTTTCAAACTTGAAAACATTTCCAATCAGAAAAAGCGACACTTTACAAACTTTAAAAGAAGACTATGAGAGTCATGTAATACAGCACTGTGAGCACCTAACCATGATCATTGTAGAATTCGGGTTCACGATCATTGAGTTCAGTGATAGTTACACATGTAGACTAGTTGACGTGAGTGCTGAATAGAAATAATTTTTCATTATATTTTGTGCTTAAATTCTGGTTCTAATCCGTATGGATTTTGCCATTTGTGACAAGAATTTTGACCAGCTACAGAATCAGGTTATTAGTAAAAATGTATCTTTTTCATACTTGCTCTAATTCTGGCATGTAATATATAGATTACACTTTTTACACCCAAATTATACTTTCTTGCCACTTATAGCATTAATTATGCTTATACCTCTTGGGGGGGGGGGGTTGGCATGTATGCTATATGACCATGCTCAGCTTCAGTAAAAAGTTGAGGTAAAAGGCACACCTTTTCAGATCAGGGGAAAGAAATCCAGCCATTTATAGATAGCAGCAGAATGAAAATGGACACCTAACACTTTAAGGTATTTATAAAGCAGTGCTTTCATGGATGAAGAGTTCCCGGATTACAGTACTTGGACAGAAATCATGCTGACCATTCCCCTTACATATGTTGCCTGTGAAAGGGGCTTCAGCCAACAAAATAGGGTCCAGAGTAAGCTCAGAAACAGGCTGGTAGTTCAAAGGTTGTCTGACAAAATGACAGTAAAAGCATCAAGAGAAATGAAACAAGAAAATGCCAACAAAGATTAATTATAATCAGGCAAGGAAAAGAATGAAATTTAATTGAATTATATGTATGTGCATGTTTGGAATTTGGCACATCTGACAGTGTTGTGAAGAAGGGATTATAAGAAAAGAAATTATAACGAAAATTTCTTTATTTTCTTTTATATTATTATGCATATCAATATTCTGTATAAATATCTTTCCTGGCATCGTGCACATTTACTTTTGTGACATTTTGTTATGCCCGATCTCTTTAGCCCCAACAGGTATAGAAACCCATGGGTATTCAAAGGGTGTAAAGCCATGATGCTTGTTCCTTCTGACAAGATCATGCATTGAAATGATAAAGGTATACAGTGATTTGATTGTGTTTCATTGCTATCAATTATAGGGATTTTCCAAAATGCACATTTTCATTTGTACATAAAATTTGTGGATTGAAATTTGGGTTAGGGATTCTGTTGTTTCCACAGAAGGGAGGTTGTTTATTGAGTCTATAAATTTATGGTTTGCAGCTACCATGAAAACAGTGATAATTGGTACCAGCATCTTTGCTAGCCAAAGTTTTCATATGTTAACCTATCTACATCTTGGCAGATCGATCAGATATTTGAATGCTTTGCGCTAATGACATCTTTTGGATTTCACAAGTTTATTTCTTTAGTATATAATGATATAATGCCAACTAACCAATAGCTTGTAACAGCAGTGGATTTTACATTGACCAAAAATGTTGGAGGTAATTGAGTTCAAAGGAATACTTTGTAAGTTTAATCTCAGAAGTCTGACTACATACCAGACAGAAGCCATTACATGTGTATTTGATAAAATGATTGTGCAAACACTCACTGACAATGGAAAATCACTTGTTTATGAGTCCATTCCAGTTAATGTGCATCCCTTGTCTTGATTATGGAGGAACAGTGTTCAGCTTTGAGCAACTTGATTTTGATTTGATGTTGTGGCTTGCCATGAAATTTATGGACTGAAGTACTGATCTGATAGATCCACCAAGGTGTAGATAGGCTAACATATCAGAATCTTTGCTAGCAAAGATGTGGTACCAGACATACTAAGAAATTTTGCCTCCTTCCCATCCAGCGATTATGGCGGTTGCAAGGGCAGAATGGTATACAACATAAACTGAATTCACGATATTAGTCATAACACAAATACAATATTATTTCCCAGTTCCAGCCCAAATTACTCCTGTAAAGTTTAGGGGTTTTTTTTCCTTTACAGCCGAAACAGATCATGGAAATCAAAGACTTCCTTCTCACCGCAAGGAGGAAAGATGCTAAATGTAAGTAAAACAGAAAAGTTGACCCAGACATGGCAGTGTTTAATAGCTACTGGTATTCTTTGGAAATGATGTGTGGGATATAGATTATACTAAATATATATGGTTTGTTTAAAAACTAATAATCGCAGAAAATGGTAAACACATACAAATATTATTTTTGTTTAAAGAGGACAAGGATAGAAAATGTTTATTTGCTTGAAATTGTTACGTGTAGGCTCATACAATAATAACAAGAGAAAAGAGTGAAGTCAACAAGCTTTGTATATTTTAACAAAATAATTTTTTATTTCCCTAGAAAACAATATAAAAATTGGAAAATAGGACTTAAGGTTTGTGAATATAATCCAAAATTTAATCCTAAGAATGAAAAATTCAAGTCCTGTCACTAAATAGTTCTATTAGAATCCATGTTCAAATCTCTGCGATGTTCCAGTATGGAAGGCGATGACGTCAGATTTGGTCCTTGTACAAATAGCAACAATTCCTCAGTTGAATTACAGTTTATGTTTCTGAATAATTCCAGAATAAATTTCCATTGACTTTCTTTTCTCCCAGAATTTATTAAACAGTACACTAGTTTGGTTTTCTTGAGAATAAATTATTAAATTCCAGAAACAAATCAACTTCAAAAACAATCTGGTTTCAACAATAAAAACCTATCCAGCCATCAAGGTTTCAGAAATACAACTGACTGACGAGCGCTCAGGAAGGGTATTATATCCACCCGAATTATCATCCCGTTCTCGCAAGACAGACTACGTGGTCTCCTAACACTTGAAACAGTGCAATAGGAAAAATGCAATTCGTCACATAGCAAGAACCCCTATCTACTCTCATTCTGAAATAAATTTAAAAATAAAACATTGTTTATTCATACTAGACGAAATGACATTGGCAATAACCAATCGTTTTCGTGTAGCGCTTACACTACTGCTGACCAAGGTGAACTAAAAATATTGCTCATGTAACACCTTTTACATCTGAGATAAACAACATTGCTAAAAGAAAATACCGAATCCCATGAAAATAATCATTCCAATAAAATGTAATGAAACAAAAATAAAATAAAAAAGAATTTTAAAACTAACACACAAGTAATTTAATTACATATACGTAACAAAATATATATCTACATTCGGGTTCTCCATCCTGTGAGATCCTTGAAAATGTTCAAATATAACAGTTGTTTTAACACATTACTGCTTACATCATGCTTGTGAAATGGAAGCTGTTTCTTTTCCAAGGGACACGCCAATGCTGCCCACCCATGCTGGTCTGGGCAGGTATAAGAACCATGACAATTGGATTACAAATCTCTTTACCTATTTACTGTGGCTCCCTCAAAAAGAAATTTCATTTTGAGAACTTGTAGGCTGTCATGGCGAAATAATTATGTTACTTGTAGCAAATCCGAAGCAGTGCTACACAAACTCAGGTAATTATTTAGGTAACTTTCTCTCAAACATTGATTTTAAATCAAACTAGGTGCAGAAGTCTTTGCACCCAATTTTGAGTTACCTCCCTTGCATCAGTAATTGATGATAGGAGTGGCTACTTAGTTGCACCGATATTGTTTAATGTTGGAGATTCTCTGTCCTAATATTTCTGTTGCTATATGACAAGTGATATACGTACTAGAATGACTATTTGGAAATATCCTAATATCAGTTTGTGGAATATTCGATGTCAAAATTTGTCAGTTTAGACTTGGATATCTGTTGTCAGCCCAATTATGGCCAGGAGATATAGACTTTATTCTCTTCGATATCAGAATTAATTATGATGTATATACATGGACTGATAGAAGAATTAATATCCAGAATATCCTATGTGGAACAGAGAACCTGTCATTATGCATGCATATTATTTCTTGTATCTGGACTGGGTTGACATGTGCATTTGACCTATCAATAGCATTGTTATTAGGACCCAACGAAGCACAGAAATAGGTGCATTCATATATATGCTGATTTTATAACAAGACATTTCCTTCAATTCATACACAAGGAGCCCCGGGTAGCCAGGTGGTATTAACTACTTACCTTTATAAATCACAAATGTCTTGCCTCTGTGTGGGTTCAAGTCTCAGCTCAACCAATGTGTGTATGTGAGAAAGCTTGCTATTTGCTTCCAGGGATGGCGCTGGCTTTAAAAAAGTTGTCGCCAACCTCAATATTTTGTTGCCAATTTTCATAAAATGTTGCCATTTTCATAATACAGTACTATCCATTTACCTCAACATCCTTGGGACCAAGGTAATATTTGTCGACATAAGCAGATGTTTAGATAAGTAAGATGGTTGTAGCTGAAAATAAATTGAAATTTCACATACAAGTTAAATTTTTAAGAGATGACCTGTCATCAGTGACTAGGATTTATGCAGACAAAAAAAATGGAAATGTTGATTAAATGAAGACAACTAGTCTGAACTACACTTGTATATTGACTATATTATACATTACATTTGTCTAGTACACTCCGCAATGTGTTAAATAATATACATGCATATGAAAAATCCATGAATTTGAGTATTCAATCATGTGTTAGAAAGTTCATGTATCGGTCAAATCCCATTAGAAAACGAGTGAAACGTGTATAAAAAATGGTAGTTCTCATTTAATCTATATCCCATTTTCAATAAACATGTTTCCCAAAACAGTTCACTGATATTTATTATCCTTGTAGTATGTGGCTATATAGTTGTTTATATGCTACATGTACTTAAATTGGCCTAGATTTTGGTCAGCCAGAGACAACTACCATGACGCCAAGGCTACTAAGGGGATGAGGCTATTCATAGGGAAATGAAAAAATATGAACAAATTATAAAGTTTACATTCTTGTGAGATGTCCCACCATCAATTAACTCGACGGCCAGATATCTATTGTTTTATAATATTGGAACTTTAATTTGGGTTTTAAACCACCATCGGTAACAATCAGAAGCATGAACTTTTTTGTTGCAAACTGGAAACTTTCACCTCACAATAAATATGTTCCAATCACTATGAAAAATGAAACAACTCTTTTATTTAAGTTTGTTGCCAATTTTCTTTGATCAAAGGTCTTATGCTTGCTTTGATAAAGGTTCATGTGTTATTGAAGGTGCCACTGAAGGCACTCTTTGAAGGACTAAACAAATGCCTGTTTGTTATTGCTGTGGCAACATCAAATAATTGTAAAACATTGACAGAGACAGAATATTTTTTTGTGCTTAGTATATATATACAGAACAATTGATGCTTCAGAGGGAATCAGTTTTCTTTGAAGTTTCAACAAAACTGTTTTTTCTGGTACATTTTTCAAAAAGGAGAAGTTTGCCATCATCTGGTAGATTGTAGTCGTTCCCATTCCTGCCCTCAGAGATGTTTGATTGTTGCTAGGGAGGTAACATGACTATTTAGGTTATATTACAGCACAAAGTACTAAGGCCAGATATCAACATAAGCGAAATATGATATAACAGTGGTGTGTTAGGGTGGTTTGTCAATATGGACAAAGGATTTGTTTGTGTAACAATAGATTCTAGTGCAATTTTATACCCAAGTTTGTGGCTTCCTGTCATGGTGCCTTTGAATTTCTCTGCACCAAACCCAAGACTATATAAAAATTTTAACAGCCAAAAATGTTGTCACCAAAAAGATCACCAGATGTTATATTTTGCTGCCAATAAGGAAAACAAATTGCAATTTGTGACATTGGCGAAGCCCGGCACAATCCCTGAGCTTCCCATGGGTTGGTGGTTCTTTCCGGGGATTTCTTGGGTTCTTCCTCCACCAAATAAATAAACACATTTAATTAATGCATAAATTGCAGCATTCTTAGTCTACAAAGAGGTTAAATGGATAGTTCATTCTGGTCGGCCTAATTCACCCTTGTTCATCTGCTCATCTGTTTACCACATGTTACTTTCAGAACACAACACAGTGGACAGTTATTACTTGCTTATAAATCAAGTCCAGCTGCAAATGACATTGACCCAGATCTGCCATTTGTTGTTTATTCTACTGATGACTCCAGACAAATTGGTTAGATCCAAATCTAACAGCATACTATTTTATGGCAGATCTACGTCTTTACGTTTTGCAGTTAGACTTGTCTTATAAGCGAATATGTGTGTGTGTGTGTGTGTGTGTGTGTGTTAATCCTTTATTAGCATTTAGTTATATAGGGTTTTGATTTTATAGTAGAGACATTTTTGTCATACAGAATTTTTATGAAATTGTGAATATTTATCCCAATACAAATTTGTCTACTTTTTTCAGCTGTAAAGATCAAGAAGAATAAAGACAATGTGAAATTCAAGGTCCGCTGCAGCCGATATCTTTACACCTTGGTCATCAATGACAGGGAAAAGGCTGAGAAGTTGAGGCAGTCACTTCCACCAGGTATGGAAATATGGTGTACATTTTTCCAGTTATAAACCATACAGACTTTTGTCTTGCCACAAAAGCAGCAGATATATTTCAGCAAAAGAATAATAGGCAGATAATGTGTTCACATTAGCTTGAAAGAGCAGAAGCAAGCTTACAAGTTTGAATATTGAAAAAATCTTGTTATCTCTACTCTTCCTGAATGAATGGTAAATTTTGTCACTACTCCCAAGTGGAAGATTATATTAACATGTGGTTTTACTAAAAGATTGTTGGAATTTGACACATCTCAGTACAATAAAAAACATTTGGTTTGTACAGTCTTTTTAGCAAATTAGTAGAATGTAGTTATTGACATGCCTGAGTTACTGAAATTATGTGATTGATAAGACCTGATTTTATTACAAATATTTCATTGTGTCTGTGTTTGTACTTAACTTGGAATATTTTATGTTCAGAATAATGCCTTGGAGGCTCAGAGATGTGGAAGAACCCTTGTGCACCTAATGTATGTCACAAGAGGTTCCTCATGGAGGCAAGGACATGGTGTGTCCTTGAACAGGGCGGTATGAATTTAACAGGCATTCATGTCATGGATATAATAATTTTGACAGTGAATATTCACTTTTCTAACATAACAAGTTTTGATTCAGTCATTGTGAAGTCTGACTACCGAACACTTACCTGCAAAGGCCTTGCCTGCTCTTCAGGTCATGATTCTTTTAGTTGACAAGGAAATTGTAGCAAACTGCTGTAGTCTGAATATGCAACTGTTTCAAAGAATATAATGCTGGAAACATGATTATTTTATTCTGGACACTAATAAATCCCTGACTCTAGCACCTGTAATTATAATTAGTCTCTCAGGTTGGGAGCTGTCCATACTGGAATTTTAATTTGTCATCCTAAAATAACCATTCCCCTTTTGAAGAATATTTTGGAATTCTGAGCCCTGATTTGTTCCTCCCTTCGGACTTTTTCCACTGAAGATTTCATCAATAATCTTGAATTGTGCATTAGATTAGTGTCAGTAAGTGAAATATATCTTTTGCTTTTTTGTTCAGAAAGCATGGGATGTGCTCAGTTGAGTCAAAAAGTAACTGTACAGATCTTATCTTTTTTTATTTTCTCTGGATTTTTTTTAAACACCTGATGGATGCCCATGAAAAGCCTTGTGCCAAAAACAGCAAGTAATGGTCAAATTGAATCTTAAAGGGATAGGGATAATAGTGCAAAATCTTTATAGAACAGCTGCAATGAAAACAAGCCCCAGGGTATAATGAATTGTTGAAGTAGGATAGAATGAGAAGAAACGGGGAACAGGCGGAGGTGGCTCAAGGCATTATAAGAATGAGTAGATACCATTAAAGTGCAAGGATCAGAAGCAAATCTTGAAGGGGGCAATCCCACATACTACGGACACCCATACATCCATCCCACCGAAATAGTTGCATGTATGTGATTTGCCCATTAAATAAATCTGGATGTATCTTGTCAAGTTGATATAGAAGGAGAGTAGAGCATGATGCGTAATAGGATCTTGTCATTTTTGAGATTACAATTTTTGTCTTCAAACTTTTAACTCGGGGCAAATTTTCTTTTCTTTTCAGGTCTCGCTGTGAAAGAGTTAAAATGAAGTGACTAAAATAAATGTTTCTTTAAGTTAACAAATGTTTCGTTTTATTTATATCCCAAAAATTATGAGCCTTCTCAAAAATAAGCATAGGCCCAAACTTTGTGATACAAGAAGACACTTTTAGGAACCATTTTCTTTGAAGACCACGCAAAATATTTTGGTTCTGCTGGTCATAGACCAGAAAAGCTTCTGGAAGGATCTGTCATTCATTGTTCATCTGTCCATTAGCACAAGTTTGTTATCACTAATCCTTGGAGAGATGCAGTGAAACTACACACGCATTCATATCTTGTGCTATTTGGTCCTGAATGGAAATTGTGCTACTCAGTGCTCAGACATTGAATATGGCCACCGCAGACAATCTTGAAACTCTTATTGTTACTTTTCCTGAATGGATGGTCAGATATACACCATGGAGATTTTCCCTTAAAGACTAATTATATGTTATGTTTGTCTGAAAATGGTTTCAAGCTGATAACCAGGATGGCCACTGTGGCAACAATCTTACTGCTACTTCTCCTAAATGGATAGTCATGTCAACATGGGGTTTTCACTCAAAGAGTAATTACAATGTTTAATTGGTACTAAACATAGATTTTGAGGATCTGACGTCCAACATGGCCATCACAATCATCATTTTGAAAATCGTCGCTACTTATCGTACATGGAAGATCTTATTGACAGGTTTTTCACTGAAATGCTTTATGATGTCAGCTTGGTCCTAAACAAAAATGATGATCTGATGTCCAGTATGGCAGCCATCTTGGAAGTGGTCGTTGCAACTCTGGACAGGAAGTCATATTCATGTGGAGATTTTCACCACGAAGCTTTTTATGATGTCCAGTAATCCACTTTTCTATACATCAGTTTACACTTTCGAAGAAACAGATTTTTTGTACCCTTTCATGTAATTGGAAGCCGTTTGGTACTTGAATTGCATAATGCGTGCAGATGTACCTTTTAAAGGCTTTTTATTTTCAGGTTCAATTTGATGGATTTAATGCACTTCTTCCATCCATATTAATTTCTACTACAGCAGATTTTTGTAACCAGCATGGCATGGAAACCATTTAATGTATTGTGATACAGTAGTATTTTTTGATGGAGCTATTTTAGAATACTTCAGCGGGACAGAATGGTCAGTGGCCTATTTGTTGGTGAGCGACTAGCTACTTGAAACAAAATGTAATCTGGTATATAGGTGTCATTAGCCAAGTCGTACCAAAGACATAAAAATGGTACTAACAGCTGTCTCGCTTGGTGCTCAGCATGAGGTTAGTGTTAGGACTGGTTGACATGGTGTCAGGATAATGTGACTGGGTGGGACATCATGCTACATGTCTGCGGCATGATGCTAGACTTCACTATAAACTGCCACACTGCAGACATCGTAGCGATAAACAGAAAAAAATCCAGATCACACACCAATCAAACGGGTCTGTGCCATTGTACTTCATAACAAAAGGTAATGACTGAAATGCTTGAGGTAATGAGGTTGACGTCACGATAGAAACCTATTTGATGTGTGCTCATCTATTGGCTCGAGATTTTGAATTTTATGGTTTCGCCTCAACGCTACCATTAACAGAGTTGTCGCCCTTGACATGGATATTGTCTAGTAATGAACATAAATCTGCAATCGTTGAGCATAATTGGATGTGCTTTGGGTAGTTATTGTCCTGTTAATTGAGCTTTTTAAAGGTTATATCTTTTTAGGTGCAATTTTGATTGAATTGACCTATCTCCATCACTATTTAAATTTCCACTACAGAAGATCCTTAATGCAAGCTTGCAGAGCTTAAAAAATTGAGTAGCCGAACACCAAGATCCTCTCTTCCTCTAGATAGGGTCCCCTCTCATATTTTAATCGTGTTTAACTGTTCAACTTGTCAAAAGAAGTGTTACCTAATTTTCCAGCCAATGAAATGCGACATTTTCGTTTGTTATCCAAATACGCTAGTTATTTATTAATATTCTGCCCCTTGTTGGGGCAACTTTGGTAGGGGATCCCTCCACCTTTTAAGATCGAATTGAATCGAAAGGTACAAACTTATTGTACAGTGTAAAGTGTGTGATCTATGAATGGGGAAAATAACTTTTTCTGTTCTCCATATGGTTACAAGCATTGGCCCTTTCTTATCTGCCTGAATAAGGAGTTTACTCACGCTATCTTCGTAATGCTTCATTGGTTAAATTTATCAAACGGTACCTATTCGTTTCTGTGAAGGTTAAGCTAAGCTACAGGTTTAGAGACTTGTTTAAAAACTTCCAATACAATGTTTTCCACCATGAAGAAACTGACGTACTAGACATTAAATTGTATTAAAATCCATTTAGTTATAGAGTTGGTAGCCGCGGGATATATCGAGTGTTTCATGTAGATGTATCTCATCCACAGTAATACGACATGAACCAATCGTAGAACGAAGCTACTATTTTCACTGGTTGATGTACAAGAGAGACTAATTCCTCTACGGCTTTCTGCTTTCAACTTGGGTTGAGAAACGCGTAGATGTTTGCAGTGATAAGAAGGCGAAACTACTGAGTATTTACATCATACCGTTGAGAAAGTACTGTATCAAAATGAAATAAATCAAAATTTTAAAAAACAGCGGGCGCATTTTTATTATTTAAAGTATAGCAGTTTCAACATGGTGCCAGTGTAATAGTAAACAACATAGAGCCTTATCGGGCAAGTGGATTTCGAGTCAGAGCAAGTAATTTTCTTTTAAGCCACTTGTCCTGATGTATGTGGGGGAAAAAAATAACAGTGGGATAGCTGAGGAACTATACAATATATTCTGGTGCAATTTGATCGTGTACACTTTCTCTAAAGTGGTAGGTATATAATGATATCATATTTTGTTGCTCTATATCTATTTCCATGCACTTTTGCCGATTATATAAAGTTCATGACACAAAACTCGTACGTTTTTATTGTTTCAGTTTGTTTAGAATACACTTTCGTTTCGTTCATTTGGCAGTAAAATGCGTTTATGGTATGACCCTGCACGTATCATGCGTTCGTCCATAATTGCTTGTTGCTTTGTTACCACTATGGAGTCCATGTTCAGATCCAATTTCAGTCGTGCTTGAAGTGGCGGGGCTTATGTCCTCAGACTCTTAGAGGAATTGAATAATGAATACAGTGATACTCAGAAAGGCACATTCTGATCTGGTTTTGATTGGAGTTTAAATATGGGTTTTGTATCATTAAGAACTTACATGGTTTCACTAATGAACGAGATTCAAGTACACTAACGAGGTAATTTTTCATATGATCTTGGACAGTTTCGATAGTGAGCAGGGTCTCTGCATAACAACGAGATGATCTTCCATGTGATTGGTCTAACTTCTTACTATTCAAGAATCCAATATTTGATAGCAGTTTTTATAAGAATTTTAATAAGGCTTATGGCATCAAGATCTTCGACAATATATCGAATGTGAATATGATCCACGCGCGTTAATGAGATGATAGTGAATCTGATCGGCTGACCTTGTTCCCGCTCCTTGAGCAACATTTTATCTGATTTTGATCGATCTTGAAATACAGGCTATATTAATGAGATGTCTTGCATCTAATTGGCTGACCATGTTATCTCTCTAGATCTGTAGACAACATTTCTTATCCAATTTCAATAAAACTTGGTTAAATGGATTTGTATTATCAAGATCTTCGATTATGACCAAAAGGCTTTGCACATTAATTATGCCATTATCTCTAGAATATTTTTCTGGATATAGTAAAGTAGCTACTATAAACATGATATAAAGTTTGTAACATATTTTACCATGCTTGTGTTCTTACAATACTATATAAGCCTGCTTAATGGAATGGTCAACTGTTAAATTAGGTAAGCGATATCGCTTGAGCCTCTTATGTTATTGGGGGGGGGGGGGTTGCTTTTGTTCTTGTTCGTGTTTTCCTAAGGCATAAACCAACTTTCCTAAGACATACTAGAGACTTCTGCGACCGATGTCAGAAAACCTTTGAATTATTACGAGTTTTGGCAAGTACAGATTGCGGAGCAAACCAATCTGATGAAAATCGGGTCTGCACAGTCCTAAGTAGAGATCTGATGGAAACCAATAAGAGGTTATGTTCTGTTGACCTTGTAGTTCACCAGTTAAATCACAACTTCAAATTTTTTAAAGTGACACGCGTCTAACGATAACTAACTCTAAGACGAACTTGCAATACTTTATCTAGAACGCTACTAAGAATAAGTGGACTGGGAATTTCAAAGGTCATCAAAGCATGAACTTCTATCATTGTCTGTCAGATCGCCACTTTGGACTTTGGACTTCAAAGCTACCTTGCAGCCACTCGTTTCCGAACTGAAGATTCCAAATAATAGCCTCCAGTATTGGATAAATCAGCATGTTCGTCATATTTGGCAAAATATGCGCAATAGAAACTCCACAAAGAAATTTCAGAGACATCAAACCATATTCTATTAAAGAGTAGCATCCCTTTTAGAAAATAAAAATCGCAGAGATGCGCTGGTATTGTGCCAATCATGTATCAGACAGAAAATGCCGGAGTTCACATTCTTGTCGAGTGCGTTGATTTTCATGCTCTGTAAGAAGGGAGTATTTTGATGCGAACTGCATGAAGAAATACTTCTTGAGTGATTGAGGTTTATATAACAAATTTAACCAAGTTATTTTAAGGCCTTTACAGCTGTAAACTCTGCCTTGTACTTTAAATACACTTTACATAACTTTAATACCTTACGTTTTGTGTTTTATCTTGTTCTAAACTTGTTTACACTTATTTTGAAAGGGTTTATCTTCCTTAAGGTTTGTGGAAATTATTTTGTTTTTTCATGTGTCTAATTACCTTAAGTTGACGCCATATGACCACTGTTGTGCTGATGTTCATGCTCATACGGAACTTTAGTAGGATTCAAGCTTGAATCTGGCTTAAGCGTGTACAAATCGGCTTGCACGTACTTCCTACAGATGCTTGATACAGTAACACTTTCAGGGACTGGATTTGGTCCGGCAGCATCGAAATCATCCCTCCAGAAAATATATCTGCTGCCGAGGCAAATAAACCACTTTGTCTCAGATGAATGAAACTGGCTGTTCTGCACACTCCCAGGCTATCCTCCAACCCATCTAATACAACATATGATGTCATGTTAAGGCTCAAATACCAACCCGTGTACATACGGAGACCCGGGTGGCTTAAAGCGTTTGCCTTTGCCGATCACTGTCATCTCACCTCTGTCCGTGTGGGTTCGATTCTTATGTTCGGCCAGTGTGGGTATGTGAGAAGTTTTCCAGTAACTTCCCGTGGGTCTGTGGTTCTTACCGGAGTTTTCCCTGGTTCTTCCTCCACCAGTTATGTTTGCCGCCATGTGTACCCTATCATGCGCTGAAAATGGTGTTAAACCCAAACAACACGAACTTATGTACGGTCGGAAACCAAATTTCATTTCGTCTTACCGTTTGGCATATGAATTCGTCGTCCTCTAAAAGCGGCAAAAATCAGTCCTGACAAGACTGCAGAATTATCAGTTCCCAAATTATCAGTATGCCCCAACCCCCAAATACTATTGGATCTTTGCGAATTTAAAAAGTCCCCTATCGATCGCTGTTGGTTTAAATTCAATAAACCAAACCATTTGTCCCTGTATAGAGAAAGATGGAGACAGAGTTGCAGCAGTTATTACATCACTGTCTTAAGCCGGTTACTCCCATTTTTCCTGCAGAAATTAGGGTGATGGTGAAATCTTTAAATTACAGTGAAACTTCGTAACAAAAACAAAAAATCCAATCTTTTTCAAATTCCCTTTCCTACCTTGCCTACCGTTGACATTTATTAATAAACTAGCATAAGCACCCAGTGTTTAAAGTATAAATCAAGCAAACGTGTCTGACAATTTTAGCATTAAAATATGGAACCACATCCTTCAGACATTTTGTAAATCCATTTGTTAACAAGACCTACGTTTTTACACGAAGCTTGCCTTTATGAAGCACGTGTGTAAAAGACCTTACCCGTATGTATTCAGAGTCCACTGAAAGGATGAAGCCCCAATGGCGCCGTTTATCATAAATTTCACCCTTCTTCCAATCTAACTAAGGCTTGGAAGAAAGGAAATGATTTGTTATATAAAAAAAAAAAACCCACTATCTGACTTAAACTGACTTTTGAAATAATTAAGATCTTAGGTTTAAACAACGCTCAAATATTCAGTTTACAGTAAAGAGTTGCCACCCCTTAATACAATCAACGAAGTAGCTCCTAAATTCGATATTTTTTCTGGAGTGCTCCAAAAGTAGTGATGTGATAAATTCGACTAATTCCGTTCGTGACTAATGAAATGACAACAACATTCGAACGTGGTGCACAAATTGATTCTAGAGGGAATGAAGATAAGCAGGGCCGTGATATTTTTTTAGCGCATCTGAGACGAAAAAGTGTGCATTAGATAGAAATAAGACTCGGGTGAATATTGGTGATCATCTGGGACTCTGGAATATGCAGTGAATGGCTAACTTGGGCTGATGACAATTCGACATAGTGTGGTGTTAGCTTAGATTTACAACGGTGACGTCATAAAATCTTGTGTGCCAGCTTGGGACTGAAATCGGATGACCGACGGATATTGCCGATCAGCATCGGATTAATTCGTACACATGTAGAAAATGGCAGGGAGAAATTACATGGCTGATAATACGATCAAACGTCGATATTATCTGGTTTTAATGGAACCCTGCGATGTTTAGGACTAATATCTTCAAAGATTCAGTATTATTCAAACGATTAGGCATATTCGACTTCTTGCACTTAACGGCGGCATTGGGGCTTTAATGCAAATGTCTATTCCTTGTATTAAAAGTGTTAAAGCCATTACCTCAAGCTGTAGGCATGATATTGTCATTGAATTTTGTCATGTTCCTCACATCATGTTGAGCTACAAAGTAGGTAATATAAACCTGTTATTTCCTGCACTGATGACGTTGTACTTTTTCGGTTAATTCCTGTGCTCAAGTGTTTGTTCCCTACCATAACTTAAGTTAAAACCGATACAGTTTAGTCTGAATAATTCTTTCTTCACTGAGAACCGCTGCATGGAAAGACTGGTCAGAGTGGCACACTTTTCATTCATTTATTTAAAAGTTTCATAGCATGGGAGTTGTTTTCCTGGTAAATCTCTTTCATGAAAGTTGATAACAATTTTCATAAAGTACATAGAGAAATCCCGATCCGTTAAGCAGAGAGTACGTCAGTGCAGTTTTTGTTGGTATCACGTGATTACTGCTTTGACGTGTGCCTTGGTACTGAATATGGCTTTTACCTGGTTGTTGCGACAGCGACAGGTCTTTAGGTAGTTTTTCTCCGAACAAATATGTTAAAAATTATATGAATTTAGCTTCTTTTAAAGAATTGCCTGGCTTTCTTTCAATTTTTTTTCGAATTTGTTTTGTACAACAATATTTGGGGGTGTTGGTAACATGTGACTATAGGGTCTCTGTTATCGAATACGTGTAGGCTGCGAGATTTGGGTAGTCATGTGACTAACAATGCGAATGGAGAGTACCAGGTTATATTTCATCAATGCTGTATCATCTTTTCGCTCAACGAATTAAGACATAACAAACGTTATACACGTAATTTCCGAGAAGATAAATAGTAAGGATCGATTTTATGTGGGTAAGGTTCAATGTAAGGTTGTTTAAGTTTGCTCGACCTTGTAGTAAGCCCACGCCGAACGGTTTTGCCGAATTCCAACTTTTAAGTAGGAAAGCTCCAGTCTCATACCCGGACATAAATGCCAACGAAAAATGGGTGGCAGAGTAAGAGGAAACTTGCGCTATATTTTTGTTTTTATCACGACCGCATAGATTTGTTTTATAAGGTGTATATATCCTAGCCTACGCAGACACAGGGGCGGCCCTAGACTATCCGGTAGCAACTGGCGCATTAGGCTAACTATACAATGAGCTCCCCACACCCTCTCCTCAAATTTGGTGCCAAAGGCCCTTTCTGATTGGTATATTTTGAATTAGGAATAAATGTGTTTATTCAGAGAGAAACCTTTTTATATTAATGACCATTCGTTGTGCAGTGTGATAGGTTGCCCTTAAAACGTAAATTGTACTGTACGTGTGCATGAATATATGAATTAGATCAATGAAATGGATGCATTTCATGTTAGGTTTTGACTGGAATGGTTGATCGGGTCATTAGTGGTGCATGAATTATGCTTCTTATAGCTGACATATTGGATTACTCCAATGTTACTTAAAGGCTGTGACTTTCTTTCAGTAAATTATGGCTTCTATAATTGGGCAATACCAATCGCTTCTGAAGCAGATTTTAAGAACAATGATTATGATTTGAAGTGAAAGAAACGAAAATCAAAATCGATTTTTTACCACTAATAATGGCACCTCTAGTTTGTTGTTCGAAAACATTTTCATTTTATTGTCTTGTGTCTTTTATGCCTAGTCAGAATGGATAACATTCCGTTATCAATCAACTATGTTTGGAATTATTTAACTGCATACTTTATATGGCCATTGGAGATTGCTAAAACATCATAGAGGCGAGACATTTACATGTAATGGTTGAGTATACTGATTTACAATTTAACCTCATTGTTTTCAGTTCTAATTCGTGGCATAATTTCAATTGTATGCACGATATTATCATCCAAATTTATCAGAATGTTCTTTGCATAATCGGACCTCTACAGAGGGAAAATATGTCACGATGAACTGTTATTCATGCGAGTTCCATTATATAAATTCGAAAAAAAAAATATCTTGCAATAAGAAAAATATCCAGCTCGAAAGAAAATCCCTACCTCACACACCCCAATTACCGAAAATTAAAAGAAAGAAATTCTGAGAAAACCACCGACCAAACTGTCAACGACTATCCTGGCATGAAGGGCTTTAAGCGTTTTAGAAAATGATGCTGATATGACCGCTCGAAATAGAGAAGCAACATAAAACAGACAAAACATTTAAAGGACTTGTAAAAATAATGCTCAAGAGTATTTGGATCAGTTAGACACCCTTGTATAAAGTGCTTGTACATTTGCACTAATAAAACTTATCGACTACTACCGAACAGAGAAAGTACTTTGTATGACATATTCATTAAAATTGTCGAACAGAATTTGATCATATCTGAAAAACAAGTATTCTGAAAAGAAGACCTTTCAAATTTTTAAGAATAAAACCAATCCAGCATCAAAATTGACTGAAATTACTAACACATACAAACTTTTAACATCTTCATTTACAAAATTCTTGAATGGAATTTGACTAAACATGGAAGAAAGTGTCCTGGCATGAAGACTTTTCAAATTTATTAAATCATGCTGATCCACAGTCAAATATGACACCGCTGCTAAAGAGAGACAAAAAGTGTAAACATCTTGTCCATAGATCGAAATAGAATTAGATAAAACTTGATAGAGAGCATTCTGCCATCACGACAATTCAAGTTTGTTCAAAATATTCTGATCTTCTATCAAATATGTCCCTGTTGCTACAAATAGAAAAAAAGGGGAAAACCAATACATTTAAACAGTTCTCATAGATTGCTTAACAGAATTTGATCGAAAACATCCAGGCATAAATGGCTTTCGGGTTTGTAGATCTGGTACTGATCAAATATAGTCACTAGTACAAAAAATAGAAATCATTTCAGCAACATATTCTTGAAAACAACAACTACTCCAAAACCGCTGAATAGAATGTGATGCCGATCCGTTGTCAGATATGATCAATGTTACTATAAATGAAATAAAAAGTAATTTTGAAATGATTTCTTCTTAAAAGATGCACAGCTGAATTTTACCGACAGCATTCCAGCATATAGGGTTCTCAATTTATGCAACTAATGCTGAACCGCCATCAAATATGGCCACGGTTACTAAATATATAAAAACTTTTAAACTTCATCTTCACAAAAGCCGCAAAATAGAATGTGACCAAATATTATAGAAAGCATTTTGGCACATAGATCTTTCAATTTTATCCAGATCATGTCCATTTTCGGTAAAATATGGCCGTTGCAGCTAAAATTAACACTATGCTGATCAAACACTGCTTAACAGAATTTGACCAAACTTTACACAAATCATTCTGACACAAATTGTTTCAAATTTATAAACATGGTGCAAGACTACTACTGAAAGGAAAACAGAAACAAAACGATGAAAACAAAAAAACATTTAAAAAACTTATCTAAAAGCAACTGCTGTACAGAAACTGACCAACTTAAATCGATGCATCCTGGCATTGAGGCCTTTTTAAATTGGACAAATGATGTTAATGTGCTATTAAATTTGGTTGAACATAGAAAAACTAGAGAAACCTTGAAACAACTGTCTTCAAAACGTTAGCAATCAACAGCATTGGCAAAATCTCAACAGAAATAATCATACAGACCATTAGCTCCAGGCCCGGCCCTAGGTTGTGCGGGGCCCAAGGCAGCATGCGGGGCCCAAGGCAGCAAGCGATGAGCGCGGGGCCCCAAACAATAAAACTGCATTGCGGAGAAGCGCGGGGCCCAAGGCGGTTGCCTCGTTCAGCTTGCCCTAAGGCCGGGCCTGATTAGCTCTTGCATTTGGTTATTAGGCAGCTGTCAATCAGATGAGTGAGCGCAGCCGCACTTGGTACGCTTGCTCTCTTTTCCTATAAGACCTAAAATTGTAGGCATGACTATTTAATGACTCAGTTAATTAATACCTTATTCGCTAGAAAATTTTGCGCATAACTAGCACAACATCAGACAAGTACTGTAGCGTACAGGCGATGTTCGCTGTGCCTCTGAAAACATCTTTTTTTCCCCCAGCTGTTCATTTTAGTAGAAATGTCAAATTTTTCAAGATATTACATGGATATTTCATGCAGCAAAAGCTTTAAAATGCACAAGTTAAATATAATGCAAAAAAAAATAGTTGCTGCTGGTATCTGAATAGAAAACAAAATTACCCATCTCTGCAAATAACCATGGACAAAATTTCTGCATAAGTATGAATTAAATATAGCCATAAGAAGTGAATGTCCTTACCAAAACCTATGGTACACTTGGAATTTTACGAAATAAAAAATAATTTATGAAAGGCTCCGCCAGTCTGAAATTTGAAGCATCTTCGAAAATGATATCCTCAAAAATAGTCGCAAAGAAAACAAAAACAACATCGATTGTCAAATAATGGATACCATTAGACAAACAAAATCTTTAACATCTCAAACGTGTGGAACCATGACAACCATTATCTTGTATCTAGAACATGAAAATTAGTACTAGTTCTGCTATCTCGCCAATATGCCCGTTGATATTTGATGCCATTAGGAAAATCACCTTCTTACAAATGGAACAATTATTTCCGTAATATAATTGAATTACCTTACAGTTGCGATATCTTATATTTGCATAATTGACAACCATATTTTCAATAGTGATTAAACATCTAGCAAACAATGTCCTATCTATATAATAGCTACTCGATCATGTCATATTTGTCAGCGATTATCGATGAATACAATACTTGCTTCACTGTCTACTTAATGCCCTAAGTTGAGATGAAAGAGAAAACGAGTAATCATCTTTTCAGTCAATCCGTCTATGACTCTGTCCCTCTGTAAGCCTGTTAATTCTTATTGCAGCCAACATAGTTATGCAATCATTGCATATATTTGTATGTCCTTTGGTAGATTAATTGTCTGTATACTATGTAGGTACGTCGTATAAATGTTTTCTCTTTTTAGTTCAAATTTTGATGGAGGTTTTGCCTTTTTTCCATTATCATTTCATCTCCGCTACAGCTGACCTTTGTAAACGGCAAACACGGGAACCATTTCACATATTCTAATATAGTAATGCTTACATTATCTCATAGACCTAGATGCGTCTATAATGGGATTTGCCTTGTCAACTCCAGTTTGGATAGATTTACGGCCCTTGGCACAAAAAAATCATAATATCTTCATGTTTTATGTTGTTTGTAGGAAGCATAGCTCTATAGTCATTACACGAAATTATATTCAGTTTGGTACGTGAATTACCTGTCATATGTAAATTTTTCAAGGTTACATCTTCATGTCCAGTTTTGACAGAGTAATTGCCCTTTTTCTATCAGGAAGAAGTATCTCCACTAAAGCAAAGCAATATAACTCTGGGATCATTTACAGCTTCTGGTGCAGTTTGGTGCGTACCGTACTTCTGTGATCTAGATCTGGAGTTCGTTGGTTTTTGCCATTTAAGCTCCGTTTTGGATAGAGTTCTGACCATTGATATTTCAAGTCATGTATTGATATTAGATGTTACTTGTAAGTGGAATAGTTGAAGCACCGTTCAGTATATTCTGCTGCAGTTTGGTATGAACATTGTCCAAATGGTGTTTCATGCATCTTTCTTTTAGGTTTTGTCTCATTTCTAAGAGTTATGAAACCCCGATTGCTTGTCCTCCTGACTTTTGTGTCCGTAAGACAACTTCGCCCAATTTTGTTGGATTTCAACCAGTGTTGCTGCAAAACTGATAACACCTTCAGTTTAATTTTCAACATTGTACGACATTATTTACAGGAGTTATGGGCCCTGCTTGGGCTTCATGAACTTCTGTTCCGCAGCGAAACTTTATTACGCTTTTTTTGAATTTATATCATGTTTGGTTTGGAACTTTATATCCATGAGTCCTTGAATTAGATTAATTTCAAGTGTTCCGCGTTATCGTTTAAAAGAATTAAGGCACCTGATTAACCGTTGTATTACTTTGCTTTCTGCACATAAACTTTACAAAGGAATATTGGATTTCAGTCAATCTTTTTTAACGTACCTGTATCTAGACGAGTGCCTTGAATGAGTTGTGGATTTTCAACAGTCCATGTAATATTTAGATGTATGGTCTTGAATGCCCACCTTCTCTAAACTTTGGTTTTCAAACTAAAATTTCCTCTGATTAGATTGCAAATTTCAGAAGAAAACACCCTATGCGTTACAGCCATCGATACTAGCTCTAGTTTTCATTTAAATACACTGAGCAATTCCTTGGGTTTATATGGGATAAAACAGAGACCTAAATATGTCAAAATTTTGCACGCTGTGTTAATTCACATATGTATCGAATGGACACACATTTCAAAACCACTTTGTATCATCGTCAACAACTCGTAAATTTTGTTTCCTTCGACCAAAAAAAATAAATCTGTAGGTCCTGATATAATTCTGAAGGGACGAGCGATGCTGTATGTCATGTACTCTAGTATTTACCCGTTCTTAGTTCGAATCTGACATGTATTAAGTCACTTTAAAGAAAATATACATCTCCAAATCCTGATTACGATATTTGAATCAACAATGGAGATGACCTTTAAAAGGATTACTGTGATGTATCTTAACATTTCAAGGTAACATATTATATTATATTATATTATATTATATTATATTATATTATATTATATTATATTATATTATATTATATTATGTGTTATATATATATATATAAAGTGGAATAGATGGTCTTGAAATCAAAAAAGTGATATACAAATATCGTGTCCCTTAAATATAGCTAATGGAGAAAATACGGAAGCATTAATGTAAATCCAGTCAAGTTACTTCTGGCAGGTTAAATGCAATCAGTATGATAGAAATCAATCATTACGTGTCAACCAAAGAAGCTCGAACAGACTGTGTTTGTGTTTGGCTAAAGTTCCTTCATAAATTATTCACGCATTTGCTTTTCACAAAAGGCGAAAGGCATCATTTGAGACAACGGAGCAGTTTTGGAAAACAGTAGCAACCTGACTAACCAAAACGTTAGTGGCAGTGGCGTCACTAGGGTTGGTGTCACCCAGTGGGGTAACTCATGGTGTCACCCCCATTGACCTCTTTCCTGCACAAAAATTCACAAATTTTATACACAGTCATGTGCGGTAACTCATGGTGTCACCCCATAAACCCCCTTCCTGCACAAAAATTCAAACATTTTGTAGACAGTCACGTGCGGCAACTCATGGTGTCATTCTCATGGACCCCTTTCCTGCACAGACATTCGAATATTTTATAGACAGTAATTTTGGTGTCACCCCCTCTGATGGTGTAACCCGGTGCGGTCCGGACCCCCCACACCCCCTTAGTGACGCCACTGGTTAGTGGATCTGAATTAATTGAATTTGTGTACGGACTCTTATCCAGCTTTAGAACAGAGCGCCTGGAGAATGACTAATCACTGGCAAACAAAACTTGCATTGGTGCATAAAGGTCGAATTAGTGGGTTCTTTGTTGTTTACCAGAGGAAAGGTACATGCACCATTGCATATATGGAACAGGTGCATCAAATCATAGGATATTAAATTAGTTTTATATACTATTTCTACTGAATGCTGAAATGGGACCCACGATGTGCCTTGTCAGTTCGGATGAATTAAAATTTCGAATAAGTGATGCTCTACTGTACTTTCCACCCAAGAGGACGCACCGTCCATCCATGCTACTCCGATTCCTGGTGGTGTAATGTGTGTTAGAACTTGCAAGGAAATATTGGACCTACATACATTGTATGGCAATTATTTTAAGAAATGCGACATTTCAAAGACTTTGTATTTCAAATACAACCAAACGTTTACCAATATGAACATTCTTTTCAGCTATTTTTCATTTCACGAAAGCATGTTTGTGGTCATTTAGCAGCTCATGTCCCATAATGCGTTTTGCACAGCAGGTCTAAAGATACAAACAATCCACAATGTCCAGGAAAAAAATTCAACTCATATGGTGCCAAGATTACATAGTTTGTTCATTCATTTTTCGCAATATTCTAGTTATATAACGCCCTACAAATTCACTTCTGATTGACCTAGCCTCGTATTCTCTCTGAGTCTCCTAAGCACGAATACGGCTCAATTTCAACTCCCAAAATTGAGACATTCTGCAGTACAAACAATTAAAAAGCTCTAGGTCTTTCTGAATATTCTTAACGTTTAATCCTTTACCTGCGCTCCTCTTTGCAGTGATGTACGTTGATGCAAGAGCTATGTTTGATTTGGGGTGTTAGAGAGCGAATTCGAGGTTTCCTGTTCAAAACTACAGGACCTGGTTTGATACGGTCATACTTGCGCTTGTTCCGTATACGAAAAATACCAAGGTAATGTTATCTTTTTAGGTAATAGTTAATAGCATTGTGTTATCAAAGGACTCTAATATATCTAAAACTTAGGCTCTCAGATAATAAGATCTCAAGTAAATTATTAGCGCTGATATTTTCTACAGATCTAATTGATTGAGATATGAATTGTACAAACAATGATGAAAGACATGGAGTAGTTTACCGACAAATCCACTTAAGCTCTGAAAACTCTTCTCTCAAACAAGATAAAACTTCCGAAGGTATGTTAATGAAACATTTGATATTTATGTCTGACAAGTGCCACCATTAGTACCGAGTTAATATTAGTTTATTTATCACCGTCCCGATTGATTGGTACTATGTCGCAGGGGCGGGGTTCACTTCCGGGTGGAGTAGCCTTGACATATCAGTCTTCTATCTTTACAACCTTACAATGGCAATGTTCAAGCTAGTCTAACGTCCCAAGAAAAGGGTCGGAAGGCTTAAAACGAAAATAAAGGGCATTCGTGAATAATAATAAATAACCAACAATTCAAAAGAAGGGCATTTGAAAGTGTGTGCATGTGTGTGTGTGTGTGTGTGTGTGTGTGTGTGTTGGATTTTTATCGTAGCTTTAAAAAAATTTCAGTCATATCGCTACAATGTCTGCAGTGTGGTAGTTTATAGTCATGTCTAACACTTGGGTATCATGCCGCAGACATGTAGCATCATGTCCTACCCAGTCACATTATCCTGATATCAAGCCAACCAGTCCTAACACTAGCCTCTTAAAGCTGAGCGCCTCGCGAGGCAGCTGTTAGTACCATTTTTATAAGTATTTGATATGACTCTACCGGGGTTCGAACCGGCGACCTCCCGCATCCTAGGCGTAGGCTCTGACCACTAGGCCACCGAAGCAGTGGCATTTGAAAGAGATGCGTGATAAGATAAAATGAAGAGAACAAGTGCAGCATATTCAGTAATATTACCCCCACCCCCATATTTAAAGTGTGCTTCAGTCACTATGAACACCAGGGTTTTTGTTGCAATTTCCAACGTTAGCTATTAGGTTAGTGGTTGTGGATGTCGCGTTTTCTTTTGTATATTTGTTAGTTTGCATTTTATTGTCAATCATGTTGAGCAGAAACTGACTTAATTGTAGCAAAACAAAAGGAATGAAATATGATTCTTCGAGTAATTTACAAAATTAGTTTTGTAGGAAAACTTGCCAATTTGATATGATTGGCAGAAGTGTTTGTGGTTAGACTATTACTTGGGTGTGCAGAAATATACAGCTGCATGATAACGATATACTTTCAAAGTGATTTGGAGGAGAACATGATTTATCTAATCTATTGCCATCACAATACGTGATTAAGTTGTTTAATGGAGTAAAGGGAAACCAGGTACGTAATGGCTAATTCTCTCTCTCTCTCTCTCTCTCTCTCTCTCTCTCTCTCTCTCTCTCTCTCCAATATAATCCGGTGGATTATACAAATCCCCACACAGACGATGGGGGTTGGGTGGGGAACTTTACGAGAATTAATTTTCCCTTCTTTAACGGAAGCATTAAACAATCTCATTCTTGTTGACGAAAATAAACATTATCTTTTTCTTATAGGCCTATTATGAAACGCGAGTATTGTTCACGCCCAGGAACACAATGGCATACCGGATTACAGTGCTTTTATTATTGACATGACAACCAATTAAATATAACACATAATTAAAGACTCACGTGAGGCAATCCAGATTTTATCACGGCTGTGGTGTAATTAACAAAATTATATGCTAATATGACACTGTCAAATAATAGTTCAAATCACGCCTCTGACAGCCAAGTAAGTACCTTTGAACTTAAAAGATCTTTATCTTACAAAGCCTCTTACCTGTTTCATAAAAAACAAAATTCAGCATCACTTTGGTTGTTTTTATCAGTCGAAATGCTATTTACGAGATATCAATATATACCTTCATATTTCTGATCTGTCGTTGCAACATTACCCCCACCCACCCACTTCTCGTCCAGCCCACCCCACCCCATCTACTTCCTCCCCAAATCCCCCCCCCCCCGCCCCATCCCTACGAAAAATACAATTTTCAGTCATCAGTGGATAGTGTTTACAGATCTGGGGTACTGCAACTAATTGGTATCTGACCATGACTCTACAAGGCACTGCACTAAACGATCTCTGTGCATAGAGAACATCGTTAGCAAGGAATATCGACTTAGCGGTAGTGGGTTCCTCTTTTATTCATTTTATTTGAATGATTTCTGTACTGTATTTGATATGCATTAAATACAATAGAATCATTCGAATTGTCAACTTTGTTTCATTGATGGTATTGTTTTTTATGCTGTGTAAAATACCACCACCCACCCACTTTACCCCCAAAATGGTGATCTGTCGTCGGCATAAGATCAATACACAAACTGCTACAGTTGCCGATTGTGGCGATTTAATCAAACAAAAGTTTTATAAGATTTATGGACTACTCAACCTCTGCAAGGAAAGTACTAAAAAGATAAACAATAACAATGCCTGACAGCAAAAATAGTTTGTTGTGCACGCACTTCAGTTTCAGTCACGTGTCAATTTATAGTGTATCTATGTGTCATAGAACTGCCATAAAAACAACATTTTATTGTGGAAAATGGCAAAGTTTAAACTCGTTATGCTGTAAAATTATTTATGACATACAACCGGATATTTTATTACTTGGGCACATGAACGAAGGCAGGTGTGCACGAGGAAAACTTGTTCTAGGTTTCAGTTATTCACGTCTCAAGCTTTCACTCATAACATTTTATTTTAGAAATAAACGATTTATTTCTTGTGTACATGTGAGTTTGATTAAGCATACCATTAATTCTCTTTCTCATTACAAAGATAGCAATGGGAATTTGTATTAATGTCTTCTGAATTCAAGGGCAGATAACATTCACAATCAGTGTTTTATATTTGTGAAGCGTGACTCTGCTCAAAATTTCCTTCTTAATCAGGTGTTGTAGAAGCTTGATAACATCAGTCGTAGACGTGGAGGATAATTGAACAAATACGTAATTCAAGGTCAATAAATCTCTTTAGCTTTGTTAGATTGTATTTCATTTTCAATGAACAAGTGTCATCGTATCCGATGGAATAAGTAATTGGAACAACCCATTAGATTTTTGGTGTCAAAAGCACTGAAAAAAATTTGACGAACTGTTTGATTAGCTTTCATTCAAAACTGTCAATACACTTGTTAGAGAGCCAGCTTTATTCGTTGGGCTGGTAAATTAGTGTACTTACCTTCCGTGCTAACGATGGTGCATCTAATGTTGTGGTTCGACGTAACCCATTATTGATAGAACATACACGGCGACATTCACTCGGGAGAAAGAACATTTTGCGTCTTTTAGTGGCTTAGTGGACAATGGATTTTTAATCTACTTGTCGTCTGACAGAAATGATCCATTTGAATCATCCTGTAAGTCTGCAAACCAGTCTTTATCGTCTGTCAACAACAAACCCGTCTTTATCGTCTGTCAAGAATAAATAATAATCAGCGAAATGAGGATTTCATTGGGACACTTTTTTAACTTCATGAATTGGACATCTGAAAGGCCATGATGAATACAAAATAGAGGTTTAGGAATCTTCACTTTCCAAACAGACAAGTTTTTTTATCAAGTCGTTTGCTCGGAACACTAGATTTGTTCATCTCTAGATTTGAAAAGAACTTCTACTGGAATCCCATAACCGAATGTTCCTGGAAATATCTGACTTCATCTTAAAGGGCCATCTGTCTGTTTTGGAGACAATTTTGTGCGCATAACCGATGTTCAAATTCATGATTATCCGTTGACCAGGAATTCAGTTCAGGAGTATCTATTGATTCAATATAACTGTTTTAACCTTCAGATTGTGGAAGTAATATCAGATTGTGTATCGGCCTTGCAGACCACATACGAAGGGAAACATACACTTCTAAATAATTGGAGACCGTGTCTGAGTCACTGTTTGATTGCAAGAGGGATAGTGCACAAATACGTACTTATATACATTTGATAGGACAAAATACGTTTGACCTCTTTGATGTCCAATATATTTGAGGACACGTTCCAGAAACAAATATACGGTAACATGTATTTGACTTTTCATGCAATCATAAAACTTCTTATGATATGCGTTTGGTGCGTACTAGAATCTTGATATTTTAATCAGAATTATTTTTTTAATTTTATGTTGCTCGCATATCATCCATCTCTAGTATTTGCCGAGGAATCACGGTGGATATCAAGCTATCTCTTTGATGAATTTTGTAAAACGTTTTGTTTTTTTTATAAAAAAAAATAATATTCACTCTCGGAGATGTGTTTTTAAAGCCTTATCTATTCAATATCTGCTCTTCAATAGGTTGCATTACACATATGATAGATATACAGGTTCAGCCTGAATGTTGTACAAACTTGCAAATTTTCCTTTGTACCTACATATTAGAGATTTCTAATTATGTATTTTTACACACTCTGTGTTATTCTGTAACGACAAGCCAGTCGTAAATGCCACCACGAAAAATAATACCTCCAAGCTTTTGGTAATATTTATATAGTCCCGTAAGTGATCGACCATTAGATACGTTGTTCAAAATTAGGTTGATTAAATCCAATCTTGTTTCTTGTGGGGTTTTTAACGAATAATTGTATAGGAAATTGATCTTTTATTAACCGTAAAATTCATTTAACTATTTCAATTTCAATTCTTAGTTTTCAAACAAGCTTTAAATTGGATATTGAAATTTTCAATCTTCGATTCTTTGCTGATCATGAAACTATTTTACACAAAATATTATTTTGATTCATGTGAACTCGGTTGCAGTTCGTGTGATTTTATGGATGTGTTTTCTTGTGACTGAATAACGGTTAAAAACCTTGATGTTTTATGGTGCAATTTATAGGCAGCGGTTCATAGCCAGTGGAATTATTTTATGCGAAGCATCAATGTAGTCCATTGTTTTCTATGGCCCCTTTTTAATAATTACCATACATAATTGGGTATTCTATTTGGGATGTGTATTGCAATGAGTGCGGTAAATTTTCCGATGAATGAGAAAATGATGTCGTTCAAAAGCACAATGAATAGTAAATTGTATCCTTTTTCCTCCACCTTTGTAATTAGCTGTAAACAAACAGGAGTTATTTCATTTCTCAAGGAAGGTTTATAGTTCTCGGGTAGTCGCTTGTGTTTATCTAGGTGGGTGACGTTGTAAGACAATTTGTATTGGATATGAAAGTAAGAGCTATGTTTATCGATCATGGGACTATATCAATGGAGGCCCGGCCTCTCCACATGCTTTATTCTAAATACAATCTCAGTGACAGTATTGGGCCAGTTAGCTCTGTACGGCCGCTGGGGAAAGTTCGCAGAGAGAGAAAGACACTGTCTAGTGTTACAAACTGTTCCACGCAGTATCTGAAAGCTTCTCCTGAGAAAAAGTCTGGCGATTCCAAGACAAGGATGGAAAAAAATGATGCAGAAAGTAACAGAGCTAATCCAAACTCTCATGGAGTGTTGTCGTCAATGAGTGGACCAGGACCAACTACACATTTGCGACGGTCAAAAAGTCAGATGTTTGAGCACAAGTACAGGATTGCTGCAGCAAGAAGTCCTGCACCGGATCAAAAAGTCCCCACCAAAGGCTATACTAAAAAGGTTATCCACTTGCCAATGTTTCGGATAGATGTGAAGACTTACCTTGGAGATTCTGAAATTTCAAAAACAGTTGAAAGTACGAGGGAATCACTTAGAACGATCCTAGCAGAAAACCAAAGACCTATTATCAGACCCATGAATCTTGTAACAGCAAACATAACGAACTTTGAGTTTAAAGCACCAAGAACACCTATACAAAATATAAGTGCATTTTCCGGGAACAATTCATTTCCAAGCAAATCTGCTAATGCGATTTCAAAACGATTAAAGGAAAATCGTGCGAGTAGCCTTTTGCCGAATTCCAAGTCGAAGTTATTCGAAAACAATAACAAGGACAATAGGAATTCAATATTTCAGAAGGACGACAAATATCAACGCCGTGTTAATGATGGACTTAATGGAGGTATACATGTGAATTCTGCAAGTGAAGAGATAGTTACAGAGTGTGAGACAGACTGTTCAGCTTCGTCTTTGGACATTAAACCAGACACACCATTGACGCTAGCATCCACGATGCGCCATCTTGATCGCGTGGCAGGATCCTCCTCGTCCGACGAAGTAATTGCAATTTCAGACATTTTGAGGGGGCCGGCTGATCACACACAACCGGCATGGCCGAGCTTTGAGGATTACCAGAAGCTGAAAGTTCAGTCCAAAAGCGCAAGAGCTGTGTCGAGAGGGTCGATCTTGCGACCCCAGACAGCATTAAGTGACCTGCATGATACATATCATGTGTGCCATAATCAGGGAAAAATCCACCAACCAGAAAAACGGACGCACGAGAGACCGGTATTAAGATACACTTCCTCCAAACAAAACACATTCAGACTGGATCCGATTGTCGTCCCATCGCATACTTGTACGGAATGTTCATTGTGCAATATATATCAGAGGGATCTTGATGAAACACCGTGTCCCCCAAATAGTCCCACTCCAGATCAGTCGCCATCTGACATTTTCCTTGAACCTTTAAACCAAGCAAATGTCAGTACTCGAACTTACAAAACGGGAAATCTTACTGACAGTAGTTACAAAACTGGATATCTGAGTGACCCAAGTGACAAAACAAAGGATACAGAAGAAAGGAGGAGTGCAAAATTAAGACAGGAAGTTGCCCTTTCTAAAGTCACAATGGGAGGAGATCTTTGTCTTAGCTTTCCAGATGAGGAGGCTAAAATCGCGTACATACAAGTGAAGTGACGTCAGTGGTAGTAATGCTCTTGTTTCATAGTGTACCGCCAATGATACATTATGATAAGTCAGATAAAAAAAAAAATTTCTTATACGGATAAAACTACAAACCATACCTGCTTGTTGTCGAAGAATGTTTGATGCCTATATTTTATCGATCTCATGTGATACTTTAAATCCATCCTTTCTTAGGATGATTGATTATCGGCTTGCTTTTCTGATATTCGACTTAGATCAATTCTATTTAATGCAAGTTACTGTTAATGATGGTCATCCGGCGATATATCCACTTCATACATTTTCCAAATAACAAAGATAATAATCGACCATGACTATTCTTTCTGTACTGTTAAATCCAGTACAATGATTTTCTGCCGTTATTTATTATTCCTTATCGATTGCATGTACTATTCTTGGTTGTATTTTTAGAAGTCGGGTTTGATACATAATTGACGACCCTAAACCTAATTAATATTATTATTCTGGCGTTTATCTCTGAACCTTGAAAATTTATAGCTGATAAGTTTCTGATGTAGATTATAATAAATACTTGATTGTTAAATATCGGACGTTTGGGCGTTTTACGATAATTTCCTTGAAAACCAAGCATTCACGATTTCGGAAATTGTTGCTTGAAATTAGTTTACATCCTAACTAACAGACTGGTCGGTAATAATCATGATTAGAAAACCTTGCGTGTTGTTTGCTATTTTTTTGTTTGTAGATATTTTTTTCATAATCCACCAATTTGTTTTTGAATATTATTACTTGTTATTATTCTGTATATCGTTCTTGTATGAAATTCAACCAGATACAGGTATACACACACTTCACAACTTTTAGTGACCACTTTTTGGAGATACATAGATGCTATTCATCGATGTGTCCCAAGCTTTTTGGAGATTCCGTGTTTGTATGTACCTCAGGTTATTATGCTGTATTCTCCTTTTTAAAAAAATAAACCTGGAGCAGTGTACTGTGCTCTCAAAAAACGTTTGATAGATGACATTGATAATAAAATTAAATAACACACACATACAGACGTACCACGCACCAAATTCCTGAGCAAAAGTTCGAACGACTAATTTATTGTTTCTTGCGACGCATATCTCCTCACCAAGGGCACTTTGTGTTGTAACATCTTCAAACAAGATGACTGTAAGAAGCTTTGAATAACCATTCCAAGTGTAGGTTAAACTAGTGAATTCCGATGAAGACCATACAACGTGGTGCGCTGGAAGGATACAGTTTGTATCTCTTAAAATTGCAACTGTGGTACTAAAGAATTCGTTGAATTTGTCGTGTAAACG
The DNA here is from genome assembly GCA_016617855.1 of Megalonaias nervosa. Lineage (NCBI taxonomy): Eukaryota > Metazoa > Mollusca > Bivalvia > Unionida > Unionidae > Megalonaias > Megalonaias nervosa. The sequence goes on from JAECUM010006518.1 coordinate 48,495, forward strand.
TCGTGCAAACATGTTTGTTTTGTTTTTTTTTTTGCTGACTGTCCAGTGCTATTCTAGTCTTCGTGTAATCTCAGAGTTATCCTTTACAAATAAAAAAAACTGCTAAAATGTTTTTTGTTTTTCGAAACTTCAGCGCGGTTTACATTTCTGTTTTCATTCAGTTTAGAATGTTATACGGTCTGACATAATACTGAACAGATATTTTGTCCATCCCACCGCCCCCCCCCCCCACCTTAATGAAGTCTCCTTACGTTACATCCGCTGAAATTTTTAAATATATTTGGAACCCAGATGATATGCATAATAAATATTTTGAATCATAAATCTTATTGATTTTGTTTTCTATGTCACAGATGCAAATAAATTTAGTTATATTCCTCAAGATTTTCTTCTTTCTCTTCAATTGCTGTCACTACTACTAATACTATTACTGTTTACTGCTACTGCTACTACTGCATCTTTTTCGTTGATGGTATTTTAACGACTTCTGAATTTAAGACTGAAATGTGGGGAGATAAGGACTTATCTTAGCAAACAAAAGTCAAAAAGATTCAAATATTTTCATCGATAATTTTTATCCAAACTCAGAAAATGAAAGATCGTTGTAAGTAAGAAATATACTAAATTGTTGTAATCAATAGGTCAAGCCTTTTCATACGTGTACCAGCCTTTGACGAAGCCTTGTTATATGATGTACAGCCGTTGATGAAACTTTGTTATATGGTGCACAGCCGTTTATCATGCCTTGTTATATGGTATAGAGCTGTGTATCAAGCTTTGCTATATGGTGTACAGCCGTTTATCAAACTTTGTTATGTGGTGTACAGCGGTTACATTTACTTTCGACCTGATCAAGATGGAATTCAACTATGCTAATATGGTGGCAGGTATCAGAATCAACTCGTCAATAATAATAGCCAGTATTGACGGTGACATGAATGTCACGGCTTTGTGTAAAGTAAAATAGCCATCAAGCTTCCAGAAAATGAAACGTATTTACTTTCTACAGTTCGTATGTGGCTTTTGTATTATCTATAATTGACATTGGTGGCAATACAAGACCCCCACCTGTTATGTGATCTCCAGTGTAAATTTACATACATTCAACCGTAATATTTCTATTTTTAATTGGCTAGTTTATTTGGATCGTAAGATTTGCTATAGAAGTATGTATTTTGATTTTTTTTACAAGTCGGTCACTGTCAATTATACTCCGCATTGTGTAGTACAAATAAAATAAAATTTCTTGACACCTTAATCGTCAGTAGTAAAGCACGTTCCTTTGTCCTTTACATTGTGTCAGTATCTTACAAAGATCACTTGAAATGTAACTAATTGGTTATGAAACAAAATCAAAAATACATTCGCATTCGACACATTATCTCCTACGCATAATGAAGAAACAATAAACAAATAAAAATTTTAAAAAATTAAAATACTATACAGGCCTCAATTTTATGAAAGATCATCGTGTACCATCTCGCACTAGATTTCTGTTTTGTCTTTGATTTTTCTGTCATTAAAATTGTAAAGAAAAAGAACCCGATTTAATCATGCTAAGATGAACATTTAGTTCTGTAAGTGCCACACGCTGAACTTCACATCGGTTCTAATTACTGATGGTACCACCCCACCTCTCTCTCTCTCTCTCTCTCTCTCTCTCTCTCTCTCTCTGCACACACATTGGGCGATATACAATTGGCGATTTCAGGGGTTACTGACTTCATTCCCTCAATTTGGGGGTTTCTTTTTTAATATCATTAGCTGTGAACTCAGAAAATACATCGGGCTGCTCCTTTTACATTTTTTATTTTATAATCATTCTTTTTTTAAATATTGAATGTCAACTTTTCAAACAATTTCATTACAATAAATGATGAGAGTTCTTTATTCTTTGCTGTAAAGAAAATGTTGTACTCTCTGTAAATGGTCCTGTTCACCGTTGTGTTTCGTACCAACTGTATAATTTACATACCGTCTGTAGACCCCTTAACAATAGCAAGCCATTACACCAAGTGGCAAACGGTAAAATTATTTCTTTACATTGTAAAGCTATGCACTGTCATTAATGTCGTATGACAACTTTATAACTCATAAATTGTTACTAATTTCTTTGCGAAACATAGCCAGAACACGTTTCTAATCATTCTCCTAACTCATCACAATTCTTTTGGGTTTATATACCTCCCATATATTAATGCACTATGCCATTAATTAACAGCCCCTTCTTCACCCCCACCCCACCCCACCCCACCCCCACCCCCTCCATTGCAGACTCGGGAATGTAGAATAGTCAGAAAGGGCTCTCCTTCCTTATAAAAGGCACGATAAGATATAGTTCATTGGTTTACTATGTCGTATTCTTGATCCATCACCTAGGGAGAACTAAGGCGGCGTGTCTTTAGGTAAGGTAGTTTACTTTCAGTTACCTTAGCACCAGTGCCGGATTAAACCCTGTGGACGCCCCTAGGCAGTTGAAATCTCGGCCCCCCCCCCCAAATTATCTCCTAATACGTCAAGATCAAATCAATTCAATATTATTTTGATCCGTTGTCGCGGGACCCCTAGGCAGGTGCCTTCTCTGCCTATTTTGTAATCCGGCACTGCTTAGCACTAAATAATATTCTTGTGCTGCTGTTTCCGTAAAATACAAAAACGTAACTAAAATTAACTAATAATCTGATGTTCGACTTATATCTCTTACTTTATTAACATTTGTCCCAGATAAATATGTAAGAATGTATTATAGGTCACGGGTAAAACTGGTTAACTATGTTGTAACACATATAAACTTTATTTGCATACCAATATTGTACGTGATTGCTGTTATTATTTTTTTTAAAAAAAGGTATGCACTAAAGCAGCGTCCCCAAAAACACACACAGAGACCCCACCCACCCTGTTTCTTGCTTTATCTTTGTTTTGTTCTCTCATTAAGTCACTATTCTCAACACCAACAACATACCCCGTCGTCATAAAACCCTTTATTTCCTAGGTAATCTATGAAACCGTTGCACACACAAGGTTAGCCTGATACCTTGGCTATGTGCGAAGCATCATGGGAGGCCAGGGTACCAGGCTAGCACAAGGTCTGTACATATCTTTGCCAGTCATATTCTGGGGATTTGAAATAAATATCGGGAAATTAAAAACGCACGCATACATCTAAACAAGTAAGCAGAGGCAAGGTCACATACACTCATGCATGTTTTGTATTGATCCCCGCGGGACTGGTGATGTTCATACATCATCATAGACCTGTAGAGGATAGGATAAAGTAAGCCATAAACTTCTCGATCGTCTTAAGCAAACTCTTGTGTTGTCAGCATGACATAATGTAAACATACTTAAAGGCACAAAGTTAACACTCAAACGGTCAAAGTATTGTCGAGAGAGATAAGTACGTCAAGTTTCGGTGTTTACAAGAATGAAAAAAAAAAAAAAATTAACCGAACCCAACTTCTTAACAAGACTTTTCACCTATATTCAATGTTAAATTTGTCAGATGAAATGGTTCTTAATATACTCGCAAAATGATATAGAAAGTAGTTTCGTCTTGTTCTTGTTCTGACTGATGCATGCATGCATACAGCCTACATACACACACACACACATAGATACATAGAGATACACACACATACATACATACATACATACATACATACATACATACATACATACATACATGTGTGCGTGTGTGATTTGGATTTTTAACGTAGCTTTAACAATTTTCGGTATATAGCTACGATGTCTGCTGTGCGGCAGTTTACAGTGATGTCTAGAACCGGGGCATTATGCCGTTGACAGCAGCATGATGTCCCGCCAAGTCACATTATCCTGACACCAGGCCGACTAGTCCTAATACTAACCTCTTCATGCTCAGCGCCTAACGAGGTAGCTGCAGTTACCATTTTTATTAATCTTTGGTATGACTCGGCCTTGGTTCGAACCCCCGACCTCCCCCATCCGAGGTGGACGCTCTAACCACTAGGCCACCGGAGCGGTACACACACACACACACACACACACACACACACACACACACACACACACACACACACACACACACACACACACACACACACACACGCACGCACGCACGCACGCACGCACGCACGCGCGCGCGCGCGCGCGCACACACACACACACACACACACACACACGCACACACACACACACACACGCGCACGCGCGCGCGCGCACACACACACACACATACCTACGTACGTACATGCATGCATGCATGCGTACGTACGTACATACATGCATGCATGCATGCATGCATGCATACATACATACATACATACATACATACATACATACATACATACATACATACATACATGCATACATACATAACAGAAAGAGGAATAGAATAACATACACATTTAAATATTTTTAAATACATAAAAGGTGGAATAAATGTTCAATGACATTAGTATTGAATGGGGACACTTTAACGACAAGGGGACTTTAGTGTTAAAAAAGATATATCCACTCTGGCGTCAAGAGGAATTTAACATGGGAATTTAATATGGGTGGGACTATAGAGCGTCAAGGGATTGAAACTGTCTAGCGTCAAGGGTTTGGGCCTGTCTAGCGTCAAGGGATTGGGACTGTCTAGGCTCAATATAAGCAATTTAGCCTCAATGGGACTTTAGTGTTAAATTTGGGTGTTTGTCCTTTGATCTCAAGGGGAATTTAACATGGGGAAATTTAACATGTGTGGGACTATAGCGGCTCAAGGAATTGGGACTGTCTAGGCTCAAGGAGTTGGGCCTGTCTAGCGACATAGGATTGGGTCTGTCTAGGGACTATAGCAGGACAAAGGAAAGTTTAACATAGGTTGGGACTGTATAGGGACAAGGGGAATTGAACATAGGGAATGTAGAGTGACAATGGTTTGGGACTGTCTGGGGACAAAGGGAATTGAACATATGACTATCGAGGGACAAGGGGACCTTGAACAAGGATGGGTCTGTATAGGGGCAATGAGGAAATTGTATAGGGACTGTCTAGGGACAAGGATGGCAGAGGGCCAAACACAACAGAGACAGAGACAGCCATATTCTAACACAAGCCCGAGATTTGTATTTAAAGCATTACCTAGACGTGAAATTATGTTAGCGGTGTTCATAAATTTACATAATTGCAATGATGCTATAAATAGCTATAGGGGCCCCGAGTGGCCGAGTGGTCTAAAGCGCTGATCGTTACGGATCACTGCCATCTCACCTCTGTCTGCGTGAGTTCGAGTCCAGGCTCGGCTAACGTGGGTACGTGAGAAAGCCTGCCAGTAGCTTCTCGTGGGTCGGTGGTTCTTCCCGGGTTTTCCAGGGTTCTTCCTCCACCATTAATACTGGCCGCCATGTATAGCCTATCTTGTGCTGAAAAATGGCGTTAAACCCTATAACAACAACAACAATAAATAGCTATAATCAAGGAAAAGACCAACGTCAAAATAGATGTGACTAAAAGTAACGCTAAAATTACGAAATTGTCCCAGAATTTAACGGAGACAAAACATATATCTGAACATTACGTTGCATTGGTTTAGACTAAATGGATAAACCTAGTAACTATTTATAGTCTCATCTTGTGTGACGATCGTGGATAAACACCCATGTATATATTTATAGCTACAACCTGTGGAAATTCCTATGAAAAACCCACTATCTATTTATAGTTACATCTTGTGGAAATTCCTTTTGTAAAATGCTAGTATCTATTTATAGCTACAGTTTGTGAAAATTTCTATGGAAATACCCAAGTCTATATTTATAGCCTCAAAATTTCTAGCTTCAATGACGTCACTGAACTGGACACTAGAGGAATAATGGCAACAGTGTTGCAAGTGGCTGACCTGAATATACGCTATATGCGCTACTGTAGGCAGGTAGGTAGGTGAAATTAATTGGACAGAGACAAAGGTAGTTTTACTGGGACAAACAAAAATACACACACTCACACACGTACGCTCACGCACAAAATCACTAACAAAAATACACACACACGTACGCTCACGCACACAAACACAAACACATGCTATCGCGCACGCACACACACACACGTACGCTCACAAACAAAAATAAACACACAATCACTATTTTCTTTGTTTAGGGATAAGTTTTTTCGTTAAGGAAAAAAAACACATACACACACAAAAACGTACTCACACACACATGCACACACAAACAAAAAACACACACAATCACTATTTTTGTGTTTATGGACAAAGCTTTTTGTTAAGAAAAAAGAAACACACACACATACACACACGTACGCGCGCACACACACACAAACAAACACACACACATACAATCACTATTTTTTGTGTTTAGGGATAAGTTTCTTTGTTAAGGAAAAAACAAACACATACGCACACACAAACGTACGCACGCACACTTACACACAAAAACAAACACACACATTCACACACACAAACACACAAATACTCCGAGCTTCAGCTGAACCGAGCAGGAGATCTCGTATTTAATTATACATAAGTTATTTTTATAGATTTGAGTATTCAGCTGAGCTAGTCTATGTGATCCGTTATACTTTAGAATATTTGTGTATTTAGGGACATATGATTAGGTACGCTATAGCTATGCGGATTAAAATTGTTGCGTAGCTTTAATGTCCCTACAGTGTCCCTAAATGTGTCTCTATAGTGTCACTAAAGTGTCGCTAAGTATGCTAATTTTATGTCGCTATTTCTATGTCCCTATTTTTGTATTTCATAGTCAATTTTTACTAGAGACTAAGTGGCTGACCTGAATACGCGCTACTGTAGGTAGGTAGGTAGGTAAAATGAATTTGATAGGGACAAAGGGAGTTGTAAAGGGACAAACAAAGACCAATACACACACACACACACACACACGCACACACACACACACACACACACACGCGCGCGCGCGCGCGCACACACACACACACATACCTACGTACGTACATGCATGCATGCATGCGTACGTACGTACATACATGCATGCATGCATGCATGCATGCATACATACATACATACATACATACATACATACATACATACATACATACATACATACATACATGCATACATACATAACAGAAAGAGGAATAGAATAACATACACATTTAAATATTTTTAAATACATAAAAGGTGGAATAAATGTTCAATGACATTAGTATTGAATGGGGACACTTTAACGACAAGGGGACTTTAGTGTTAAAAAAGATATATCCACTCTGGCGTCAAGAGGAATTTAACATGGGAATTTAATATGGGTGGGACTATAGAGCGTCAAGGGATTGAAACTGTCTAGCGTCAAGGGTTTGGGCCTGTCTAG
>JAECUM010006519.1:0-24049 GCA_016617855.1 Megalonaias nervosa
TGTGTGTGTGTGTGTGTGTGTGTGTGTGTGTGTGTGTGTGCACATACACAAGGTGGGGGATCTTAATCGATTGTTCATTTAATATCGTTGAAATAATACTTATATACCACAATCCTTTTGCAGCAAATGGCGTATCACATATATTATTAAATTAGTTTCATGAATTTCATGTGCAATGCACGCGAACATTAGCAACGAATCATACTAAAATTCGCACAGCGTTTTTCGGTTCATACTTCTCTGAATTTTATATTATAAAAGCAAAGCACAAATATAAATTGTCAATTCTTATGAACAAAATAAGTAATTAAATAAAGCTCATACTTTTTTAATTTTTAAAATTTTTGTTCATATCAAATTAGAAAAACACAACTACAGAACGGTGAATCATATTATATGCATACGACCAATCAGAAAGACTTTTGCCGGGTGACCTAACTTGAACAACTCAGTTCCATCAGGAGTATGTGTTTACCTGCTAACGCGCACTTGGAGTAAGTCTAATTTTTTCACTACGTTTGTTTCATGCGATTTAGAATACATAGTTAATGAATGAGAAATTTTATGTTCCGAATGGAATGGAAGACCTTAAATTTTAAGTTGATTAAATCTTGAAAACGAGGCACGAGGGACGACCTTATGCAATTAAGGCGCTAGGGTATGAGGCTATTGGCGAAAATGTTCTTTAGCCCTTACTTTGCTACAGAGAACAATTTCTATGAGATTTACATCACCGTACCCTACCATGTATAACTATTGTGAAAAAACCTAAGTAAAACTAATGTGGAAATGAAATACGATGAAAATTTTTGAGCTAAGGAAAGAAAATAAAGAATCGACTGCTTCACATTCGCCGGACAAGGGGGTAGTTGTACACCTTATCTTCCCGCCGTAACTGGCCTTATGAGACATAGTATAACTGTTGACGAACAGTCCCTGATCTAGTTTGTCGCTGAACTTTTTTTTGTCATGTCCTCTCATGTACATACTGTGATGAAATTCGAATATGGCATCACTCAATGCTTGAATACTTCTTGTTCAGAGACAATGTATTCCTTAAGGTTTGCTTCATTTCGAATTACCTTACACTTCTGACACGAACCGGCAACGGGGATATTCCTGTGCAGATTTTGAAGCGTACATTGTTCTGGACAGTGATTGAAATGTGCTTGTACATTTAGATCAGGTTTCTAAGTCAAGAATTAAGTAACTTAAACGGATAGCACTCGTTATTTGTAGCATTCATAACTTTGCTTCATTGTCACTATTAGGAAATGCCTGCAGTTTGAAGAGATTGAGGTTCAGCTGGTAATGAAACTTAAAGCCACCAATTACAAATTGGATAGAGAGGTCGTATCGCAAATTGACTGTTAGGTTTACATGTTTTGTTTATGTGGAATGAAACGTAGTACTAAATTTTGCCTTGTCACACGGTTCTATCATATCCTTGTGTCTGGTCGTTCTTGATAGTCTTTCACGTATATATGTTTGCTATCGAAAATAGTATTTACTGATTGAGTATATATTTCCTGAAATGCCCACATCTCTTCATGGGTCTTACAAGTGTATGTTGATTGCAGATCTCTCATTTTTAAATTGTTTATGTGGTTTCCTGCAGCGTCCATGGTAGGCATCACCTGAACCCTTTTGTCCTGGTTCTTACGCTCCATATCAGCCAAACTCATCTGTTGCACATGCGTTGTCGTCAAAAGTAATTTCTTCCCCGTCATTGTCAATGCCCCATTCTGAAAAGTTAATTGATTTCTTGCTCTTTGTATTGATTAATCGATAGATATTGATCACACTGATCCTCTCTTTAGTACTTTTTCTCTCTATTCTACTCAGGATGACAAAACAATCACTCGTTGTCGAACAGGAAAGATCCTGAGATGTCCTTTTGTTTCAGTGGGATATTTGCGAAACTGAAGCCACACAAATTTCTTGTTTCTTATATATTATATAAAACGGGTCCTTATGAGGGAATGTAGGTAGCATGAGGTTCCCTCTGGTGACGATTATTCAGTGATCTATCAAATTGTCGTTCCGAGGTCATATCAACAGGAATTTTTGTCTAGCCATGAAACTCTCTTGGATAGTCATTTGAAGTCAGTACGACTTTTCACAAGATCTTGAATCATTCTTTTTGTCCGAAAAATAAACGTGATGTTTCTAAATACAGTAAATCTTGTCACACTTGTCAAATGGAAGGAAAAACCAATTAGAAGATACCTAAAGCTCATTATGCAAACTGTTTCTGCATGTGATGAGCCATTCAAGTAAATAATGGTGGACTGTGTCCCTCCCTTACCCAAGACCAAGTCATGCAACCAATACCTGTTGTCCATAATATGTGCCTTTGCATGATTTCAAGAGAAAATTCCTTTGAGTACTATTAAAATTAAAATCATAGTAAAAACTTTGATAAGTGTTTTTTGTATACTTGTTTGCCTTTCAAAATCGGTCTAGTCAGGTCAATGGGTCAAATTTTATGTCTGGAATCTTCCAACAAGTTGTGCATAAATTAGGCATCCAACCGTTTAAATCTTCTGCCTATCACTTTGAAAGTCAATGGGCTTTAAAAAGATTTCATCAAACTTTGAAAAAGTATGATTCGTTAATATTGCTTTGATACAGGAAAAGATTTGGATGAAGTTGTTCATTTGATGTTGTTTGCTGTTAGGGAATCAATTCAAGAATTAATAGGTTTTAGTCCTTTTGAACTAGTTTTTGGACACAATTTATGTGGAATATTGAATTTATTAAAAGAGAAACTTCTTTCAAATTAATATTTCAAGATTAATCTATTGGCTATGTGTCTGTTTTCAAATATTAGTTGTCAAATGCTTATAAATTAGCATGAACACATCTTATCTCTACTCAGTCAGAAATGAAATTACGGTATGACAGAGATACAAAGGAATGGAGTTGTTAGCCTGGTGATTGAGTTATGGCTCTCTTGCCCATACCTCAGAATCCTTTTCGGTCTAAGTATTATGGTCCTTATACAATTCAAAAGTAATGAAATCCCTTAAATTATATCATTAAAGCTCAAGGGAGGCGGAAACATAAGGATCTTTGCCATACAAAAATATGTTAAAGAAGCATTCTAGTTGAGATAACCTAGTTAATCATTCAGTAAATGTAGCTGTGCCTGTCCCACACAGTGTGAATGTGAACTATAGAATGCACTCTGTAGTGACCTTAGTTTAACCAATCTTCGGAATTCAGAAATATTAAACAGTCTGGACAGAAACATTCACATCCACAACCAGAAGACTAGAGTGAACTAAGACAACTATTATGTGAATATAAGCACTTGTTTTCTGATATTCCAGCACGAACAAATAAACTTTATTATGAAGTTGAGGTTGTAGATTTTACAAATGTTACACAGCATTCATATGGGATGAATTGTCTCAATCAGGAATTTTTGTAAAACAAAATTCAGAATTTACAGGATAATTTATTGTATAGAACCAAGTAAAAGTAACTGGAATTCATCATGTATTCTTGTGCTAACCCAGATAATACATTCCGCAAATGTAATGATATTAGAAAAGCCAGTGTCACCAAAACAGATTGGAAGTGCAAAATATCACACCAAGTTTAATCTTTTAAAAGGATTCTGGCAAGTTCCACTCAAGGAAAGAGCGAAATAAATTTCGGCAGTACGCAACTCCAGATAAACATATCAATAAAAGGTGATGCCGTTGGGCCTATATTGCATTGTTTAATGAAAATGATAACATCTGGTCTAGATAATTGTTATGCGTACCTTGATGACGTCATCATCAAGAACGATACCTGGAAAGATCACGGTGAAACCATTCATAAATTCTTTGATCGACTCAATGATGCAAATCTGAAAATTAATTTAGGCAAAAGTGACTTTTGCTGTGCATGTGTTACATTTTTAAGTCATACGATCATGTTAAAATTGTAGAAGTTAAGGTCAAGGCTATGTCTGAATTCCTAATGCCTGTGAGAAAACGCAACTGATGCGAATTTTTGGGTATGTAATATTTCTCTCTATTCCTTCATCCCTCCTTTTTATCAGCCTGGTTATTTATCTATATCTTTCTGTATTTCACTTGCATTGACTGGTTTTTCAATGCACATACTTCTTTGAAAAGCAAGCCCACTCTGATTAGAGATATGCACTGCCTTCTTATTTGACAGCCATATTTGGTATGATTTTATTGTTGCTATGTTTATTTCATAGTGATCATAACCTGCATACAGAACAGCGAAAATGTGATCACGATCATTGAATCAGTAAATCCATCAAGATCTTCCAGCATTTGAGTTATTCTACAATAAGCACAATTTTAATCCCGTATAATTTGCAAATATGTGCACGCCCACATGTAATAAACAACGAATGGTATAGCGATTTCAACGCGCATGTGTGTGTGTGTGTGTGTGTGTGTGTGTGTGTGTGATATCCAATGGAATTGCAAGAAACCTAAATTTGAAAATAAAGAGAATATTTACTGACACAATGCATGTTTTCCCATTGAATGCATTGCGCAGCCAAATGAACCGTGTGTATTAAAGAACTCGAGTTATGCAGAACCGACTTTAGCAACAATATTTCATTATTGACATTTGAGATGAATCAATCTATTTTTAAACCATCCTTTCTAGCAATAACCAGCTTGATAGTCTTCAGACTGCTATAAGAGGCATTATGATTTACCAACTCTGTTCTGCCGATATAAAAAGGAAAATAAATTGAGTACCAAGAAAATGGGATTTTACAAAAGAAAACAACTTTCCTCTCTGTTTTGGTCTCGATCCCCAGAGACTGAAATAATAATGTACATCATTGGCAGGATAAAAATAATGATTTCGAAAGAAGATGATTACAACTGTTATTCTTGATTTGATTTTCACAATTTTAATCAATATTACATCTCCCTTAGCGGCGCTTTTGAAATTAAACTCACACCACAAGAAGATCATCCCCTTTAGATATCCGAGCGAGATAGAATTTCCTTTCTTGTGATGTTTCTCTAAATCCGTAAACTAAGTAACAGAAAGAAGCGAAACCAGCAAGTATTAAAATTAACAAATAATTTATTTCTCCAAGCTACAATTTGAAACTTTAACAGGAACTTACAGTATTGTCAGTTAAATTCCAAAATAATCGTAAATGTTCTATCACATGTTGAAAAGTTTATAACGTCCCGAATGAATTCAAATATTGAATGTACTAATGTACCAATAGTCTTGATTGTTCTGATGTAGCAACAGTCTTGTAATATCACAATGATATAATCCGGAATGTCTTTGAATGAATTCACTATGACCCCAAAGTAGTGTTTTAGACCAAAAAGTCAATGAGCACTTTGTAATTCCAATGAATAATTTTAATAAACGATTCTTCTCAAATTATATCAGAGCAATATGGTAAATAATTCCACAGACTGAACTTGAAAACTGGAATGAATAGCTGCTTTACTCACACTATATATACAAATCTCACCTGACCTAAGACACAATAGAATACCCTAGCTGTGGATCACTTTAAATAGAAAATTCCATCAAAATATATGCAAGTCTATCTAGCTCAGAGCGGGCGACAACGTTCTGAGCCAAACCTCTGTGTCGGGCAAGCTTTCACAATCCCTTTCAGATGAAATCTTGATTGGTCGACTTGGATCTTGCAATGTCCTAGGAAGGCCGAGAGAAGTCGAAGATTCGGCCAAAAGTCAGAACTTTCGCAAAATGGGACCGAACTCTCTTCCCACAGAGAAATGACCGAAGACTGGTCCCTGCCACATTGTGGAAGGGGTATTTTCTTATTGTCAGTTGTTTTGTATGTGCTGGTTGTCATTCCTGAGAACAACCACCAGCATTTCAGGTTTGAGACTGCCGCAGTTCTCTAGTTAGTCAAACTCGTTCGTTCCCGCATTTTGCGTCATTTTTAAGGATCATTCCGCTCTTTCCAAAGGAGTGTGTCCACATATTTTCCATTTTGTCCGATATCTCGAGTTTCTTAGTATAGTAGTCAGTTCCCAACAAATACACAAGCATATTATTCGTCATTCGCTGTAGGCATAGCTATTGCCAGAATAATTGTTAAATAGGTGATTAGACCTTCACATGCTGATACATCACGGCAGCAAACTGGTCCTTGGCTTGCTTTTCTGCGTTCCATGTTACCATCAAGTGGGTGACATAACCGTGTTTCTAAGCGAGTACCATTTTCACAAGAAAGGAATGGATAGGGGGAACACCACCTTGCCTGATGTATCAAAAATGACGCTTGCAAAATTCAAGAGAGCACCCACAAGAACTACGATCACCCATCGTCAACCATGATCATGTGTTACGGTCCTTCATCGTTATTTGAGTATATTTAGGAATATATTTAGCCGAACAATATTCAATAAACGAGAATTTTCACACCCACCATCTTTATTTGCGAGCGCCCAGACTGGGTGGTGGGATTCACTCGCGTCACTCCAGTTTTTTGTGTGGTATATTTGTGTTTAAAGCACGCATGACGGGTAGGGAACCGGGTCGGAAACATGGTGGGTTGGTTCCCCAAATTAATTCACTCCCACCCCACCTCCAAGCGCACGCAGAAAATGAACCTTAGACCTAGGGATGACGCTCTTTCTTTTCTAAGATGCAACGTCTGTTTGTTGCATTAACTATGATACAGAGGTCATACTTTCCTAAAGTATTGATCGTCCAAATTATGTGTAAGACTGGTAGAATGGTAGTGTCAAAGTCATCTATTTACGTATTCATTTTCTATGCATATACTACTGTGAGTAATTACAACTTTCAAGTTGAAGCTCTAACATTGATCTAATTATCTATCAAACGGGCATAATATATATTGTTACGAAGACGACGAGGTCTTTTTTCTTGATTAGAGACAGAGGGTTGGTGATAATTAATTAGCAATTTGTATAAGAAAAATATAGTTTAGTTGGAGACATTTGTTTTTGTTTAAAGATGTAAATAACAGTCGTCAGTATCTCAAATAAAACCTCTATTTGTTTATGGTAACACTATCAGATGTCATTGATTCCCAGTTCTAGAAAATGAATCACTATACAAAATGCTATTTAATTTTCGGAAGAGTCATCAATAAAACAAGATTCGATCTTGCGAGTTTGTCAAAGAAAATTTCCTGGATCAGTCGATTAGGTCGGCATCAATCGGATGTAATAAACTATTTATTGGACCTCTATGAGCACCGAACATGAATACATGCCAAACGCTGTTGATGATATACCGCAGACATTTTGGAGTGTAGAATAATTTAAAACTGTCGCCACTGTCAGTACTTCGCCTATGACACTGGGTTTTCATCAGAACCGATTGCATGAACAGGAAGAAAAATACAAACAGCCGAAACATATTGTCAAAATACGCAAAACGATGAACAAAGCAGAAGAAAACGTGCTTTTATTATGCGTGTCCTTATTCAGTCCCTGAATGAGGTCAGTGATTTCACTTTCAGTTTGAGCCAAACAGTGCTACCTCTGTATTAAGCACTTGTATGTAGATAATGCTGAAAATAATAAAAACTAGTGGAACTTCGTAAGGAAAAATGGTTGTTTTATGCACCTATGTATACTTTTAGCGAATACTATGACGTCCAGTCGTAAGAAATAGAGATGTAAACAGGTGCTTTCATTATTCCGTAAAAAGTTTCCTGTGTTCCAGTTCAATTAAAATTAAACAGTTTAAATTCATAACATGCAGAAACATTTTTCAAGCTCAGATCTAACTACCATAAAACTGGCAAAGTTTTGTATGGTCACATTATCGAAACATGAAAATTGAAAATGTGATTCTCAGAATAAATGATTTTGTACATTGACTCCTTGTACTCATACACTGTCATTATAATCATGCATTAGCTCACTGTAACCATACGTCGATTCATTGTAGCCACACACTTTACTCATTGTAATCATAAAGTAACTCGTTCTAATCATCAATTGACTCATTGTAATCATATATTTTCTCGTAATCATACATTGACTCATCGTAATAATGCACTGACTTATTGCAATAATACATTGACTCATTGTAATCATACGTTAATTCACTGTAGCCATACAATGACTCATTGTAATCATATATTGACGCATTGTAATCATACATTTACTCATTGTAATTTTATATTGGTTCATTGTAATCATACGTTGATTCACTGTAGCCAAAATTTGAAACATTGTAATTATGCATTAACTCGTTGTAATCGTATATTAATTCATTGTAAACGTACATTGATTCATTGTAGCCACACACTGACAAATTGTTGTCATATATCAAAGCAAACTAAAAAACATTTATACCAATAATGCAGCAGCATTATATTTGTGCTAAGAGAAACATTAAAAACGCTGAACGAATCTGACATGGTGGCATAATAGTGACTTATTAAGGGTAAATGTGTGTGTGTGTGTCTGTGTGTGTGTGTGTGTGTGTGTGTGATTTAGATTTTTAACATAGCTTTAGCAATGTTTCATTCATATCACTACCATGTCTGCAGTGTTACAGTTTATAGCGATGTCTAGCACTAGGGCATCATGCCACAGACATGTAGCATGATGTCCCACCTAGTCACATTATCTTGACACCAGGACGACCAGTCTTAACACTAACCTCTTAATGCCGAGCGCCTAGCAAAGCAGCTGTTGGTACCACTATTTATAAGTCTTTTTTATGACTCGGCCGGGGTCCGAACCCGCGACCTCTCACATCCGAAGCCCGCGTTGACTATGATGGCCAGAAAGGGTTTTGGTGCGCCAGGTCCTCTGGCGCCTGGGGAAACCGCTCTGTCCCCCCCCCCCGCCCGGGTTTGGAACATTACTGGGAGCAACGGAGATCATTTTTAACTATATTTCTATATGCATGTTCTGAAGTACACAAGGAAGGTACTACTGTCCTGTTTTTGAGAATTTGAAGACATTAGTCGTAGTTTTACCGTCGCATATATTCCCCTGTACTAGCTCCACTAACGCTAAGCCATTAAAACTATCTGAGACGGTGAAATTATCAAATTACCATTAATGTCTTCAAATCATAAATACAAAGCTGTTATCTAGTTACTGACAACTGTTGAGATTCTGGAAGAATGGAGACGTGCAAGTAATTAAATGAACTTCTTATCACATGTTTATTTCGTAGTGCAGAATTGAAATATTTGGTAACCATTATGTTAAATCCAATTATTTTGCTAGCAGTATCTATTAGAATTATATTTCACACTGTAGCTAAAAATATTATTAATGATTCATACTGATAAAAGCTTTCGAGAGAACAACATGGTATTCTGTGGTGTAAATACATCACGCAAAATATTGCTTTATTATTGTCGATAAGAATCTTGTTCACCTGTGCGTGAAACGCATTGTCTGCTTAATTGGTGGCGGAATCGCGTAGAAAGCCTTACTGGAAATTGATCACCAGGATGTGTATTTGCAATTAAAGAGAAGGAGAGAGCAGGGGCAGATATTGATTGATAATCTTCTGAATGGATTCACTGAGGGAACATTAGTAACTTATAAACCTATAAACTTTAGGTCCCTTTCTTTGATTCCGCCATTTGTTTTCACTGTATAAAATTATGTTATATTTAGATTTAAGTTATATTTTAAATGGCACTGTGCCATTTTAAATGTACTGTTTTCCATCTGCCTTAATTATCATGTAATTATTACTGAGAAAAATAGCTGATATGGGAGCTGAATGTAACAATTCTGCACATAAGACGATAATGAATTTCGTCACAAGGAGAAGAATTTAACTTAGTAACACCATGATACTCAATATGACGTATCTGGAAAGATTTGCTGGCTCCATGCACTTAACTACCAGATTACCTACCACTTCCAACACACTGCCAACACTCCGAGCCAAAGCTACAATCAATCAGTTCGGGATGAGGTGGGGTGGGGGTGGGTGTCTCAGCACTATGCCTGTACATTATACAGCAAACAGTTCAAAGATAGATTCCTTATAATTGTTCAACGTCGAAGCTTGTTCTTATCGCTTGTCTGCTTTAATATTTCTGTCTAGCATGGTATATAAGGAGAAATACTATCATATGCACGTTAAAAAACAAATACGAAACATCGGAATATGCGCGAAAGTAGATAAAATCTTTACTAAAGTCGATTTATTAGATTCTCTCTTTCGGTTTTTCGTTTCTAATTATATCTTGTCCTTTTGTGAGGAATTGTGGTTGGGGTGAGAGTGAAATCTGAAAATGTATTCGTGCCTCAAAACGGCGTTTGACAAAATATCACAAGCGTATTTTTTTCCAGAGCCTGGCAATGTACAATATTGGTGTTTCCACCAAAATCCAAGCAGGTTGCAGTGTTTAATATTCAGAAAGCCTTGTTTGATGGTCTAAAACTAGCATTATTTATACACACATGCGTAGAGATTTTGATAACGAGACTCACTTTTTCTAAATTGTAAACACACAACTATGTCCATATGATCGTCTTGAAATTTTGAATAGATCTCTCCTACCATTTTATCAATAGACTAAATTTTGGGACGGGCACAAATAATCCTCTTTGCGACATTTGGGCAGTGAGAATACGTGCTTTCTACACTTTGCTTTGCCACCCATTGAGTAAATTATGTACTGACTAGCGTGTAACGAAGAACATCATTGGAAACAATCCATCTTGCATAAATTCTAAATCGGTTCTCTGAACTTTAGGTCCCCTTCTTTGATTCCGCCATTTGTTTGTTTTTTTGAATCTTGCGTATTTGTGTTTAAAATTTCGGCACTGTTCATTGGCAGAGATACGAAATTGCGTCATTCCATTATCTCAATTATTTGTCCAGGGAATTCAGATTTAAGATAAGAAACAAACACCCTTTTACATTAACTATACTAAATCATCTCGTTCATCATAACTTTTCTTCCTGTTTTAGAATAAACTGTTCCACAAGAGGTGCTGCTATTTTTATGGAAAAGCCGCTGTCATCACAAATTCATTTATGAAAGAATTGAGCTGAAAAGCTAATTCTTTTTTCCTTTTACCACATTCTCCCAAGAATTTGCAACACAGTAACAAATATAATGAAATTATTATCTTCGACCTGCAGATCTAGCCCTGTTATTGTAATTTCACTTTTGTGTGTTGAAACGTGTATTATACGTCTTTTCTATAGCGCTGTTCCCTCTTTGCATCAGTAATTGACCCAGATGTTAAGACATGCGTTCCATTAAAAGTGTCTCGCCAAAGGACGCACCACTGAAGGTTGATCGAGTGGTAGGATTTGAAACTCCCAACCAAAAGGGCGCGCAAGCCCGGCCCTAGAGCTGGGCGAACGAGGCAACCGCCTTTGGCCCCGCGCTTCTCCGCAATGCATTTTTTATACTTAGGGCCCCGTGCTCATCGCTTGCTGCCTTGGCCCCGCATGCTGCCTTGGGCCCCGCGTATCCTAGGGCTGGGCATGAGGGCTTGGGTTCGAATCCTACTATTTGATCACATCTGGTCGGCTAAGCTGGAGCATCTTTGGGCAAGGCCTTTAATTCCAAATTCCTTAAGCACCAGGTAACCTACATGTGTTGTTGTACTGTAAAACACACTAGTAGTATAGTGGGATAGTATAGCGTCAATGGGAATTAGCATTACAGACACACCCACACCCCTCTTCCCGGGACTGTATAGCGTCACGATTTATAGCGTCAAAATATCACCCTGGGACTGTATAGCGTCAATGGAAATTTAACATAGGGAATGTATAGGGGCAAGAGGAATGGAACAGGTAGGGTGATGTCACGGTACTGGACAGTTGCAACAACGTAGCAAGTACCGTGACGTCATGCCACCTGTGTCATTTCTATATATAAACACGAATCATTCGCGTTCGCATCAGTGAATAATAGAGTATAGTATGTTTTAAATTGTTTTTAGGCAAGAAAGAATAAATCTTTTCGAGGCAGTGGAGTGGCCCTGAAAAGGACCTTTGGGTTCTTTTGCTTCTATTGTCTCCAGTTTTTCCACCAGCTCTTCACTTTTCCAATGATTCTTTTCTTCTTCTTTTTCTTTTCTTCTTCTGGTATCCAGTCCGGATGTCCCATAGCTCTAAATTTTTGCTGTATTTTCATTCAGTTTTGATTTAGTCTTTCAAAGTCCTCTTTTCTCTTTCTGTTTTCCTTCTCCTTTCTCTCTTTTGTCCAGGTGTCTTTGATTTTCGTTATCTCTTCTTTCATCACTTTTCTCATTAGGTCTTCAGATTTCCTTAATTTCTCTAATCCCCACAGGACAAAAGACCATTCCGTAAAATTGGCTTGCTCTTCTAAAAAGCACCTCACTTGGATGACATTATCAAGTGTGTCCTTCAAGGTCCCCACTCTCACATATTTACGATGGATGAAGTCTCTTATTTTTCAACCTCCTTTTCTATCCCTCCTGCCACCTGATCCCTGGCTACTTTCAGGCTAGTGACTTGACTGGTCACAAAGTCTTGGCTGTCTGGATAGTTCCATTCCTGTTCTAGCCTTTCAACCACGTAGGCTGCATCCATCATCCAAAAATAACTGTCTCTTAACTGGTTAAACAATTCCATCTTGTGTTGACTTGTCAACGTGGGTAGCCAGACTGACGAGCGTTCCGCGTTATATACGTCAAGCACGGACGTGAACGAAAACATCCCTTACACTCACTTCACATATGATATACTATCCTCACCAACAAACGAGAAAGCATAAAATAAACACCTATATACTATCCTCACCAACGAACGAGAAAGCATAAAACACACACCTGTTTACTATCCTCACCAACGAACGAGAAAGCATAAAACACACACCTATATACTATCTTCACCAACGAACGAGAAAGCATAAAACACACACCTATTTACTATCCTCACCAACGAACGAGAAAGCATAAAACACACACCTATATACTATCCTCACCAACGAACGAGAAAGCATAAAACACACACCTATATACCATCCTCACCAACGAACGAGAAAGCATAAAAACACATCTGTTTTACTATCCACACCAACGAACGAGAAAGCGTAAAACACACACCCATTTACTATCCTCACCAACGAACGAGAAAGCATAAAACACACACCTATTTACTATCCTCACCAACGAACGAGAAAGCATAAAACACACACCTATTTACTATCCTCACCAACGAACGAGAAAGGATAAAACGCACATCTATTTACTATCCTCACCAACGAAAGAGAAAGCATAAAACACACACCTATTTACTATCCTCACCAACGAACGAGAAAGCATAAAACACACACACACACACACATATGCTATCCTCACAAACGAATGCGCATGCAAACACAAACACACACACACACACACACGCACACACACATACACACACACACACATCAGTAAAGGAGTGAGTGTTTATAGTCACACTACTCTACATTCACACCAATTGGCAAATTGAATAGTCTCTCTTTTCTAGAGATCTGGATAGCCCTGAGAAGGGCTGTTTTTTTTCTTGAACTCCAATTGCACCTGGTTAATGCTGGCATCTCCCAGGGCGGGCACCACACATACAACGACTACTCCAATCTTGCTCCCAATTGACACGTGTGGTTGGGAGTGCAGAGGGGGCTTGAGTTGCTTCACTTTCCCAGTCTTCCGTCTCTGGGATAGTGAAGGCTTCCCTTCTTCTCCTATAATACAACCGTGGATGATGACGTTGTGGTGCTGGTAGTGGTTGTGGTGCTGGATGTCGTGCTGGTACTGGTTGTGGAAGCGTCCTCACCTCAGGTTTCACCTCACACACAGGACGTAGCATGAGGTGAGGCAGGATCCTTTCCTCCTTCTCTTTCTTCTTTTTCATCTTCTCTTCTTCCTCTTTAATTCTGTCTTCCTCCTGTATTGCCTCCATAGCCAGTTCATCTAAAGGCGCCTGGCATATTCCAGGTGCATTTGGAGTTCTAAAAGCTTAGCAATTCTGCTATTCATTTTTAATGTTAACGAGTCAACGATGGGTAGCTAGACTGACGATCGCGTGGCTTTATATACTTGAAGCACGGACGTGAAGGTAAACATCCCCTAACACCAAAACTTACCAACACATCAAACGCGCGGACCTAAAAGAAGCACTCACGTTGACTTTTTTACTTACAAACACAGACAAGCACGATTTGACAAGACAGAGAAAACAAAGGGTGGATTTTTTTTACTGACAAAAGAAACGATGTGCTTATAGACACACTTCTATTTATTTTTTAAAAACACAAACACATAAATTTGTTTTGGCAATTGAATTAGTATGTCTTTTCTAGAGTATTGGGGTAGCCTTGAAAAGGGCTGTTTTTTCTTTGTTGATGGGAAGTGATGGCAATCTTTTTTTACTGTCTAAGATTGCGTCCCCGTCTGGCAGCAGTCTTTCCTATACGATACGGTCTGCTTCTGCGGAAAGAGAATTAGAACTCTTTGGTGTCCACACGCAGTCGACAAAACCTCTGTCTGGTTCTTGCTGCTGCTGCTGTTGCTGCTGCTGTTGTTGGTGCTGTTCTCTCTGCTTCTGAAGTCTGTATTTCTCTGTCCATTCTTCTTGTTCTTTCTTGATTTCCTCTCTGAAGACCTCTTCTACTAGGTCTTGGGCTATGGCTAACATATTGACATTCTCTATCTCTTCAGGCTTAGGTATCAGGTTTAGCCTGACACGATGTAAACTGACGTAAGCTTCGTTCAGCTTGGCTAGTCTGGAAGGCATGTTCATAGGTTGACGAGTTAACAGTGGATGGTCAGACTTGAGAACAACCCGCTTTATATGATTCAAGCGCGAACGCGATAGAAAACATCCCTACTCGGTTTTAGTGTCGGAACGTTATGATAGAGAATGTCAAGGTGAGGGATAGAGAGAAAGTCAAAGAGCATATATTCACAGTGTTTTTTTGAAAACAAACAACAGACACATTTTTCTTTTCAAAACACAACATTTTTTATTCAACAAACAACTAACCACTAACAATTAACAATAACATCAAACAAATTATTTTTGACAAGGTTGACAACTTTGTGAAATCATGTGAGATTTCCATTGATGAAAGTCATGAGGCCATTGATGTACATTACGTTTCCTAGCTCAAGACAAAAGATAGCCATAATGGTCACAAAACCATCGATCTACTTTCTTATCGTTTCTAGAAGAGTGACGATCAAAATAAGTCACTAAATGTTCTAAAGGATATCCAAGACTGCGTTGATGAAGAAAATACACACAATATTGTCCACACACCATGGAATCTGTGCCTTGTAATTTCACATTATTGTATCGTGTCGTCTGGCATTTCTTCTCATAAAGTCAATGATATCGTCTTCCAAAGGGGGTAATCCATACGAATAAAAATATTCCACACAATCCTCTTGAGGGAAGTAGACGGCAACCCAGTGAGTTCCTGGAGATGACTTTCGTCCGTGTTGATGACATAAACTTGATGGTCTTGAGGTTTGCGATGAGGTAATTCATCTTTAGCGCACACGACAGGATTCCAAGAAGCAGTATACGAACTGTTGTTCAAAAGGTAATAAAGTTCCCAGGTTTCCATTTTTTGTTATGCTGTTTTGTTTTTTTTTTCACAGGTAATGATAAGTTATCAATTCAATTCTGACTTTTTGTTTGAAACTATCTGTCAAGTAGCCGTTTCTTCGCCTTGTCTCCGCACTCTGGGCTAAGAGAGCTTCAATGCGATAGATCTCTAGAGTAGTCAATGGAGGGCAGGAAAGATCACGCAAACCTTTATACCACTCATGCAACACTGCTTCTTCTGAGGTAAGACTCCAAGCTTCGTCCAGATACTCGTCCAATTTTTCTTCTTGGCTCATTCCCAGACATTTATCGTGTTGAATTTGACTGGGATGATCGTTTTGACATCCATAACAATCTCTCTTACTCAATTCCGTAATTGTATCCGCCAGGTGTTTAGCAAAACAGGACACTAAATGTCGTTCTTCTTCTGGTCATCTGGACGTGACTACTACGTCGTTCTCTTTGTCTTGGTCTTGGGGTTCTGCTTTCACGCTATCCTCCCATTCCATGTCCAAAGATTCTCTATCGTTCAATGAGGGATAGGAGTCTTCCATTGTTTCTAATAGTCTAGAATGACTTCTCTCAAGTTGTTGATTTCTATGGTATTATCGAATTCGGCATACAAAATGACGTTGACCGTCTCGGTGAGAGCTTCTGCAAACTGAAGTTCCACACACAGTTGACCAGATTTTATAGGGTGGAAATGTCCCTCGTCGCTGCCTTGGTCTGGAGTGAAATCAAAGGCCCACAAAGTGTAAGCTCCGACATAATCTTCGTACGAAATACCGTGACTGGTGTTGGTTCCTATTTGTCCGGTAGCTTCGTACAGGGACAAGAACGATCTCAATTAATTCTTCTGGGCAAAGTTAGGTTCGAAGAGTCTGGTACACAAGGTCTTGCCATCGCAACTGACTTCGATCTTGGACACTCTGTAGTGCTTAAACTGGAAAGGATTTTGATCGTGGGCTCCGTTGAGGGCTGCATTACTGACGATGCCAACGATTAAACGTTTGGGTAACTGTCCTTGGAACAGATGATCTTCGATCTTGGATCGGAGTCCAGTAGCAATGGTGAATGTTTTCACTTCGACACGTCGTATCGGATACTTGGCGGTCGATCTGCTCAATGTTTGACTGATGTCGTTTCCCGCTTTAGGTAACACTTCTACGCGACGCACGTAAAGTCTGGGTTCTTGGATGATGGTTTTGTACTCGTTGGCATGAGCCATCAAATCGAAAGCGACACTGCTGCAATTGAGTCTCAGGCGAATATCCACTCCGTTCAGCAAATACTTGTCTTGCAACTACATGTCCAAATGCAAACGATCCATCAGCTCTAACTACGACCTTGCCGTGGCAGAATCCACTTTGAAAGGAATGACACGCAGTAACGGTACTGAGGTGTGTCCCACCACGTTGTACTCCGCCACATCGGAGTATGCAAAAATCGAATTCAGTCCTTGGTTCATTTCTACAGGGAATCTAAAATATCTCCCAAAATCTGAGTTACTGGTTATGGCTGGTATTTCGCTTGCAATCTTGATTAACTTAGGGTCTCCACCCAAAATGTCATACAATTCAGGACAAAATGTAATGGCCAATACTTTGTCCTCTGAAAATTTGATGAGTAGGCGACGAGATATTTTGTGGTAATCGATCGTGACACTTTTTCTGGTTTTCTCCAAGACTTTACCAAACACGTTAATGAACCTGTCAGCCATAGTGTTCACCAAATGTTGACTTCTAAAATAATAGCCTGAGGGAATTTTCAACCGATAAGTGGTTCGTTTAGTTTTGGGGTCTTGTGATTTCATAGAGTCAGCTACACTGCTACGTTCATCCAAGGCTTGTTGCACTTGTTCGTCATGAACTTCTACCTTAAAAGTGTTTTGATTTTCGATGATGTTTTTGATTTGTGTAGGGTGAATCATTTCCACCAAAGCCACTTCCCAATGGGCTTAGTGATCCAATTGGACGGCCTGAGGTAATCTGTCCGTGTAACAGCACAAAGTGTTATTGGGAAACACCTCCATGGAACTGTCACTGAGTAATGTTAAGTAAAACTGGTTGTTCATAATTCCAGAGTTCTAGTGTCCGAGGAGTCACTGGAAGTCAGAGGAGTGTCTAAAAGAGGATGGTTAGGGTGACTGTTGGAAGGGGGACTAACGTTGGACGCAAGACTCCCGTTGTTGTTGTTTCTGTTGGAAGAATATTTCAGAGACGGATTGGGAAGAAGGTAACCAATGCAACTGCTAAGTAAAATGGTCCACAATTGTTTGTCTCCTTGTTGCAAACTCAAATTGGCAATGGCAGCACCGACGACATAATACACCACAAAGATTTGGCAGGAAAAGACGATTTGCGTCTTAGGCACACGTTCTCCACACCACACCCACAAGGGTTGCTTTTGTAGATCTTGCAGAGAAGAACTGGGCGACGGAGTGGTCACTGTAGTAACTGAGGCTGTGTTGAAGGGCATGATGGTCACTTCTTTTTATAGTCGATGAGTTGCGAAGCGTCGATCCAAGAGTCAAAACTGGGAGGATATCCTTTCCAACGTACTTTGACTTCTTTGACACGTTGTTTTCCTACTTTTCGTGTTCTTCGATCGAGTATGCTTTCGATCTCGTACACGTCGTCTTCTTTTTTGGTCAGACGTTGTAACTCAGGCAAGTAAAACGTTTCTTTTAACACTTCTCCGTTCATGTCTTCTAATTTATAGACGGGAGGATAACGGCCACGCACTCGTTCAGTGACACGAAACAATTTGGTGGTCCAATTGGGTAAGTAACCTTTGTCGAAAGAGCGTTTGGTTTTGCCAATGCGCACCCAATCTCCTGCCACCACTACTCCACCTTTCTTGCGGGCAGTTACCGTCGAGGACGGACCAAATAGACGCTCGAAGACGGTCACTTCGTTGTCAGGAGTCACTTCTTGGGGGTGGGGGTGGGCACGCCCAATGCTCCGATGGTAAGATTGATTGTACGTTTGAACGAGGTGTGGCAAGATGTCGATGTACTTGAGAGTGTGTTGATGCGTAAAATATTTCCACATGCGTTCTTTCAAGGTGCGTTGAAAACGTTCCACGATGCTGGATTTGGTTTCGGGATTCTCGGTGGTGAAAAAATGAATGTCATGTTTCTTCATTTCTTTTTGGAAAGCTTGGTTTAGAAATTCGGTGCCTTTGTCGGTTTGCCATCGAAGAGGGTGACGTCCACTTTGTTTCAACACCAATTGGAGGGCTCGCACTAACTCACTGCTCATTTGGAAGTCAATGGTACGACCCAAGCAAATTTGGAAAAGACGTCGATGACACAAAACAAATATTTGTAACCACGATTGTAGGTGGCCAAATGAGAGACATCGGTTAAATCGGCTTGCCATTGATGATCGATGCCCTCCACTCGGGTGCGACTTCTGGAAAATTTTCGTCGAATGGGTTTGTGTAAGGTGTACGTGGCTTGTTCTTGTAACCATCGCTGCACATGAGGTAAACGGATACTTTTTAGTCGAGTTTTGGCAGCACGATACAATTTCTGAACTCCTCCGTAACCTGCGGGATGAGATGGATCGTAGTAAATGCTGGCCAACACCTTCTCCATGTTTTAATAAGTATTCCACTCTTTGCTGATAGTACTCTGAAGTGGTTTAGAAATAGCTTTACGTGTCCGATGTGCCACAGGAGTAGAAGTGGAAGGTTGTTTTGGTGGTAGTGGTGGTGGTGGTGGTGGTGGTAATGGGATGGCTTTGGTCTTCTTTTCTTTTCTCACTTCTGCTTTCCCTTCTTTCTTTTTCACTTCTGTCAAAGGTGGAGTGGACATTATCTTTTAACCAATGCTTTAAGTTCTTCTCGTTGGGGTGTAGGGGAAGGGTCAACAAGGACGCTGCAATTTTACTAGGGATGGGAGCTGCTGATGGTCTTTGAAAGACTTCTTTTACCTCTTCTTCCTCAGGCAACCTTGAGGCTGCCTCTGTCTTGACCACTGGGAGCGGTAGTGGTTGTGGTGGTGGTGGTGGTGGTGAACTTTTCATCAGAGCCTTAAAATCTTTCAGAGTGGGTAGAGCTGTTTCGTCTAAAGCTTTCTGGTGAAAGAGTTGCAGTCGTTGCAACAATTGACCGCACCGTTGTGATTTTTCCGTTTCTGACAAATCGCTGCGATCCATCAACAATTGCAATTCGTGTTGTAACTGGGACATCTCGATCAAATGAGGATTGGGATGTAAATGTGGGCTCCGTTGTTCTTGCCAACGATGGTATTCCATCCATCGTTTGTAAGGGGCTAAAGCTAGTTTTCGTCCTTCCATCAGATTTCAAGGGTCACATCTGAGATCTTTTGACTCCAGTGTCCTCCTTTTATCTTCTTGGAATTAGGGCGGGTATAATATGTCCCATCGCACTCAATATAGGTTTCGCTACATCGGTAATAAGTCCTAACATGGGTAAAAATCCTCCGCGATGCACCAACATCTTTTTCTTTTGACGAATGGGTATTTTCTTTTGGACCATTTGGCGAAGAACGTGTCGATGTTTGGCTAAGCATTTTTTCTGATGTTTAGTCAAAGGTATCATGCCTTTCAAGACATTCAGACAACATTCGCTCACCGTATCGATGACATCTTTAGAGGCGGTTTGAATGAGTTTTATTCGCATGGCTGGAGGAGCTTTGGACAGGACGGACAACATGTCCCAATGTATGACTAAACGAGGTGGCAGTACTTTCCTTTTCTTTCCTTTGGGGGTAGAAGAGGAATGTCTTTTGCGGGGTGACATCTTTGTTTGTTGATTACGGGACACACAGCAAAAACTATACTAACGTCATTGACTTATCACACGGTCTTTTATCCTTTTTTGGGGACTGTCGCTTCGTCTTAAAGGTGACGATCTGCTTTCCAAAATCGCCAAAGAATCCTCCTCTTTGATGGCTCCTCTTTTTCTTTGGACGAGTGTGTTTTTTCTGGGGGTGTCACCTATGTTTGGCTAAGCGCTTTTTCGAATGACGAAACTGTCCTTTTCTTTTTCGTTTCTGGACAGGAGAATGACGATGAGGGAAGATCTTTTGGAGCACAAAAAATACACTGACATTCATGGCTCAACATGAGTCTTTTTATCTTATTTTTTTTTTTTGAAGCCTGTTCTTTAACCTTGTGGCAAAATCATTGGCTATCTCATCAAATTCAAGGAAAGGGCCACAGAAACCTCCCTTTTGGTGGCTTCCCCTTTTCTTTGGACGAGTGTGTCTTTTCTGAAGGTGACGTCGATGTTTGGCTAAGCGTTTCTTAGGATGACGTGACTGTCTTTTTCGTTTTCCTTTTCCTTTTTGGACCGAAGAAGAACGACGATGGTAACGGTGTGCACTTCTTGGAGGGAACATCTTTGGGCGTGCAGCAGCACAAAAACACTGATCCGTATTGTTTGCCTCGGGTCTTTTTTATACTGGAATGCGTCGCCACTGATTGTCTTTACGTCGTATCAACTTGATGACAGGCAACACACGTCGTGGAGGAGTTCTCAGCGGACTAAATCGGGACAGTTCTTGCTTGGACAAATCCAGTAAACTATGTAACACACCCGTTCTCTCTTGGACTTTGATTTTGGGGGCAGGTACTTTGTGAGCAGCGGCCACTGCCGCTAAAAAGGAAGAGATTGTCACCGCTGGTGGAGAAGTTTTTGGAGACACTCTCTTGCGGGTAGAAGCTGTTTTCTGTGGACTTTTCTTTTTCTTTTTCTGAGGCTGTGACCAGGTCCTGACACCGTTGCTCTTCTTCTTTTTCTTCTGGGTACGTTTGGGCGTGGCGTTTTTCTTAGGGACGACTTTGGGCGCATTGGGATCCCATTTTAAGGGGGAACGAATGATGACACCTCCTAGAGAACCGCTTCCTCCAGGTTTCAAAATGATTTGCTTTTTGGTTTGAGTGTCAATGCGAGGATCGGCTAGTTGCGTCAAGGCGACTTTGTTTCTTTCAAAAAAAAACGTTTGGTTTGATGTGGAATCTGATTGATGCCTTGTAGTAATTGACGTGCTGTCACCGTAAACCATCGTAAGATTTCTTTGAGACTAGCTTCTAAGACACATGCAAGTATTTGTGGATTTTTTTTCGCGACTGATGCCATACAAGGCACGAATCAATTTAATGGGAAGATGAGACTGAAGGGACGTCATGTTGACGATGTGAGAGACAGAATCAAAGTGACCGAGGTTTTTATAGACTTTTTTTGGTGATTGTGATTAAGTCGACGAAGGGGGCATGTACACGGCAGGCCCTCCGTCTTGGCACCAGTGGTGAAACAGATGGGTACGAAATCGCAAATAATCGGGAGTGGTGTGTTTTAAATCCACGAGTGGCGTCGGGTTTGAGTGGCGTCGTCGTACGCATTTGTCAGCCAAGGCGTCCCTAACTGTTTGGCTAAGACTTGTACTTGCGATTTGTCTCTAGGGCTTTTAAACACCACCACGTAATGAGCATTGAGACTGATGGTACGATGGGCTTTACTTTGTTGAAACAAATTTTGGGTGATGTAAATGACACTGGCATTACGATGATGCCCTTTGCGCGTAAACCAGAGTTTAATTTCTTCTTCGTCTTCTCCTAATATGTCGTCAAAAATAACCAAATGAGTTTGACTAGGGTCAGACACGATCCCGTCGTCTTCGCCAGGAATGCCTTCCACAAAGACGATGGAATCGCCTTGACTTTCTCGCAGAAGGCTGTACGCCGATTGCTACTCTTTGTAACACCACACGATTCGTCGAGGTGGACGATCGATCAAATGATGTTTATGTTCGATCAAACGTTTGACAAATTCGTTTTTGCATAAACCGTTAGGTCCGGCAATGAGCATGTTAAAGGGATGGCGAAGATACAAGGCCTCCCAACTAGTCCGATCTACGTGTTCGTCACTGACTTTGACAGTGGAGGAGGAGGGAGCAGAGACAGTAGAGGTTGCCATAGTAGTGTAAGAAACGTCACTTTTGACACGAAGACAGACAAGACAAGAATTTTTTATACTTTTTTTCAGGACACGTTTATTGTCATATTTAATGGTGAACAACACGAAAGAAAAAATACATAAAAGCCAAATGGTTAAGTACATGAATAAAAGACACATCAAAACGATCAAAGTGGAATATAAACAAGTCTCTGTACAACATTTGTGATGATCAAGAGGTGAAATCGTAGTGGTACTGTGTAATGTTCTGAGAGTCTCTACACTCCTTGGCTCAATCACACAAGAGTCCTCCCGAAATGGCCTTTTGGGGATGTCGATCACGGTTCTGTCCTGAAGAGAGTGGTTTTCCTCGGTCACGACTTCTTCTTCTTCTTCTGGCACTGTCACTAACACTGGTTTAAAAGTTACTTTTTTTTTCACGGAACGTTTTAATTTTTTAGGATTACAAATCTTGGGCATAGTGTGCCACTTCTTTTGTCCAAGCTTCAAAACCCCAACTTTTCCAGTCACGTACATCTTTCCAGTGAGGGTGTAAGTCACAAGCTACACACACGTCGTCGTACACATCTTTAGTGCCTAAAAGTTGACGAATCTTGTTTTCCCGCAGAGGTTGAGAAGTATCAAGATGAAAGCGCAAAGCTTTGAGCAGAATGAGTCTCTCGTGTACATTTAAAGGGACCACTTTCATGCTTTTTGGTATGTACTGTTCGTAAAGAGTCCACAAGGAATCAGCTGGTAAACTAAATCCCAGAAAGCAAGTCACTAAGACACACTACACGTCGACCCGAATTCAGTGGACACAGTTCTCGTAATAGGTGTTGGTAATCCTCCACCGTTTGAATAGTATCATTGATTTCCTTCCACGGAATTTGTAGTATCACGGATGATAAAGGTCGTGGCATAGTAGTCTGTTTTTATACTTCTTTTCTCTTACCTCAATCACTTCTCCTAGAGCAAAAGTAATGAACGTAGTGAGTAATTTCTGACCACTGCCATTTCAGGAAACGGTCAAGAATGTCAATAAAATCTTCAAATGTAAATGGCTTAAAGCGAAATAGTAGGAAGACGCACCATTGATCCAGAGAAATCGGACTTGTTTGTGACTTTTGTCAATTTCCTCTTGTGAATTTCTCGACATAAAAGTTCTACAGTCACAAATTGAAATTTGCATCTGGCAAATCCCTGCCAAATGTCCTCGTTAGATCTTCTCTTGCAATTCGTTTGGTAATCTTTGAAAATTATTTTTTTACATCGGGTTTAAATACTTGTCTAGGGGTTGTCCAACGTTTGACTCCTAACCCAGTAGCTGGTTTCTTACACGACATGGTATTCCCACTTCAATGACGAGGTCTCACTAAAGGTAGGCAGTGACAATCTGGAGACCATCGAGCATGTTCCAAGTAAGCGCAATCTTTCTTCTCCCACTCGTGAAGTGACACACCACAACTTAAGCACTTGACTTTATCCCCTTCGCCCAAGTAGATAAATCCAGCTCTAGCTAATTCTTCGGGGGTAGGTCCTCCCAGATATTTTGGCCATTTTCCTCGAAGGTTTGGAATCGACTTTCATA